>CM055907.1:26381637-26494137 GCA_029582155.1 Panopea generosa
TGGTGGTAGCATGTTTGTAAACAAATGTACTGTCAGCTGATAACAAAACGGACCCCATACTGCCAGTCCCTTTGTGTGTTTATATGATAGAATTTGATTGTTTCTTTGATATGAGAATGGGATATTGACACAACATTGTACATCAAGATATATTACTGAGGCTTTTACGCTAAGAAAAACTACCTTGAATACAATGACTGCTTCTTAACTATATTCACTTAAATGAATTACTGAAAATATAATGTCTAGATTTGATATCTTACAATATTTGACTGTTTGTTTGTGAATGTCTTACCTATGTTTATTTATTGTGTGTCTATGCCATATTTGTTATAATATTCTTTGTAAATGACCATAGGCAATTGTGTATTATCGTTATGCCAATAAAACTGAAACTGAAACTGTTTATAAACAAAAGGGCTGTAATATGGATGAGCGGTATTTGCTTTAAAAAAATCGGTGTCCTTTAATTAGTTTTTATGCCATCGAAGGCAATCAGTTAACCTCGCCACTCTTTCCTGGCATCTTGGAATGATAACCAATACCCATACACACATCTCCGCAAATAATTGATAACTTTGCCAGTTGAATCAGCGGTGATATATGAATAACAATGTTCCTATTTGGAGGTACGCGTATTGCAGGCTTTATCTTTGAAAATTATGATCGTTTTTAATCAATTAACAAAGTTCATCACTAAATCAGGCTGACTTTTGCCCGATCTTTCGATATTCAATTTAAAACTCTCCCTGGCGCCGTCGTGTTTGCCCGAGTTAACATTGAAATATCGAAAGACGAAAAACTAAGGTCAGTCTGCCTCGTTTTTGATATCGGTTTCTTGACTGAAACCACGTTTTAAAACATTATTGATTCATCATTTAACATCGAAATTAGCGAATAGTTTAATACCGTTTAAATGAAGTTACCTTACTAGAATCGGCAGAAATGACGACAAAAATATTTCTTATGATAGTTTTTTTCCTAATATGAGAAAGAAATAACCATAATTGTTTAACGTCATTTGACAACCAATGGAATCGCTTCAATTTTCAAAATTGTATCGCTCTTATCTGTTAAACAGCCTACAAAATAATTTAATTATTATGTTCGTTCTTCTTTAACAAGAAGTTCGTCGTCTCTGCACATGCGTGAATGACGTTGAACAGACTCCGCCTTGATTCAATGCTGAACGAGTCGTGTACAAACTAAAAAGCCGCACGAGCTGTGCTTAGAAACGGCCTTAGCAGACATTAATTATCTCAGCTTTCATCGTACGTAGCTCCGCCCAGAGTTGCATAAACTGTCAGTCAAATGCAGTTTAACACTAAGTCAGTGCGGTCGCTCCCTTTGGATTTTTACTTATTGAACACTAACTATTACATAACATTCAAAGGACACCATATGTACACACTTAATATACAGATTACTTATAACACTCTTAGTCATATCATTATGCATTATTCTACATAATGAAGCGGGGGTAAGATGAACGTTTACTTTGTCAAAATACAAAATGATGACGTCATTGTTTTTGCGTTGTGTTAACATCCCGTAGAACACGTGTCTAATGTTGATATTATATCCACATGGAATGTTTATCTTGCAGCAACATACAAAATGATGACGTCATTGTTTTTGCGTTGTGTTAACACCCCGTAGAACACGTGTCTAATGTTGATATTATATCCACATGTAATGTTTATCTTGCAGCAACATACAAAATGATGACGTCATTGTTTTTGCGTTGTGTTAACATCCCGTAGAACACGTGTCTAATGTTGATATCTTATCCACATGTAATGTTTATCTTGCAGCGACATACAAAATGATGACGTCATTGTTTTTGCGTTGTGTTAACATCCCGTAGAACACGTGTCTAATGTTGATATTATATCCACATGTAATGTTTATCTTGCAGCAACATACAAAATGATGACGTCATTGTTTTTGCGTTGTGTTAACATCCCGTAGAACACGTGTCTAATGTTGATATCTTATCCACATGTAATGTTTATCTTGCAGCGACATACAAAATGATGACGTCATTGTTTTTGCGCTGTGTTAACATCCCGTAGAACACGTGTCTAATGTTGATATCTTATCCACATGTAATGTTTATCTTGCAGCGACATACAAAATGATGACGTCATTGTTTTTGCGTTGTGTTAACACCCCGTAGAACACGTGTCTAATGTTGATATTATATCCACATGTAATGTTTATCTTGCAGCAACATACAAAATGATGACGTCATTGTTTTTGCGTTGTGTTAACATCCCGTAGAACACGTGTCTAATGTTGATATCTTATCCACATGTAATGTTTATCTTGCAGCAACATACAAAATGATGACGTCATTGTTTTTGCGTTGTGTTAACATCCCGTAGAACACGTGTCTAATGTTGATATTATATCCACATGGAATGTTTATCTTGCAGCAACATACAAAATGATGACGTCATTGTTTTTGCGTTGTGTTAACACCCCGTAGAACACGTGTCTAATGTTGATATTATATCCACATGTAATGTTTATCTTGCAGCAACATACAAAATGATGACGTCATTGTTTTTGCGTTGTGTTAACATCCCGTAGAACACGTGTCTAATGTTGATATCTTATCCACATGTAATGTTTATCTTGCAGCGACATACAAAATGATGACGTCATTGTTTTTGCGCTGTGTTAACATCCCGTAGAACACGTGTCTAATGTTGATATTATATCCACATGGAATGTTTATCTTGCAGCAACATACAAATGATGACGTCATTGTTTTTGCGTTGTGTTAGCATCCCGTAGAACACGTGTCTAATGTTGATATTTTATCCACATGTAATGTTTATCTTGCAGCAACATACAAAATGATGACGTCATTGTTTAAGCATTATGTTAACACCCCGTAGAACACGTGTCTAATGTTGATATCTTATCGACCGGGAATGTTTATCTTGCAGCAACATACAGAATGATGACGTCATTGTTGTTGCGTTGTGTTAAATCTATGTATATAAACACTTTCCTACTGATGGTAAACTGTAAATTATGTCAATTGATAGATGGTTTAAAACCTTATTATAACTTAGTAAAACAGTTTACAAAAACTACACTTGTTTTGTTTAAATCTCATCACTACAACTAGGAACTATTTTCTGGCGCAAGTGTACATATATTCATTTGTTTGCTGCACATAAAATCAACTGTTACTCTTTTAAATAGATATTAATTAATTTAACTACAGAAAAAATGACATTATAAATAAAAAACAATATAAGTGCCTGGTAACTGTCCGTCTATTAGGTAGGCCCTACTAACATGGTATTCTCTACATATACATAAGGAATAAATGAAAGTTTGGGTCACCGCCATGAAGCGTCCAGTAGTAAAATATGCAATTTGGGAGCTTAAACCTGGTATACCCGACCTCACTCTTACCCGAGACATCATACAACATAATACAAGACGCATTAGTGTCCTCTTACAGGTACAACAGTATCTATAGTTATAAAATATAATACATACGCTTTTAATGTTTGTAAATGTTATTTGCAGATGAAACTCAACAATATTTTATTTTCAATGTGTTAATTGCTAGTTCACATACTTGTTTCAATTTCAGAGTTATAGCGCGTATGACTACATACGAAGTCAAAACGTTTGGGTAAGATATTTTCTATAAATTGCTTTGGTTTTGTTTAAAATCGTTACATATCTAATGGATGTAAGCTATGGAAAAAACAAAACAAATCAGACACACGCGATGACACGTTAACTCGGTGATGTAGCGACGACACGACACCATGATGACGAAGACGCGATGTAGCCATCGCCACATGGTACCATCACCACTGTGCTGTGGTGGCATTGCTCCACTTCACGTCTTCATCATCGTGCCATCGCCCCATCACCACCGTGCCACCGTAACATCACTATTGTGCTATTGTACAGTCGTGCCACCACCATTGTGTCATCGTGTTATCATAGCATTGCATTCCTATATAAAATGTGCAAACGAAAGTAAATAATTGAAGGCATCATGAATTCAAGTTTTTGTTGTTATTTTGTTCATATTTCTGAATTATATAAATTAACTTGTTTTACTTACCGTTTTCTTCATCAGACGACATCAAGGCACAGGTGTGATATAAGTTCATATCTATATTAAAATATGTGTTGCATTGTCCATATTTTTTATTTATACTTTCAAGCTTTTCAGTTATTCATTTTCATTCCTGATTAAAATAAAATGGTTTAAACATCTATTTTACTTCGAATGTGTAACAAGTTCTTACAATTTATGCAAATCACGCTGGAAGTCTTTCTGGGTATAACCAGTACTAAGCATTGGCACAAATAGCCTGGCGGAGGATCGAACACACGACTCTCCGACCATAGGTTCGATGCTTTAACACTGGACCATGCGTTACGTCAAAATAAGATAAAGAAAACAAAGTATATTATAATAAATCTTTAAACGATAAACTAGAGTAACTTTTAAAACAATCCACATATTCCGTGTGATTATCTCCAACACCTACCCACTCCCATCCTACCCTATGACCTAATACTGTGGTATGTGATATACATTTATAATTTAAAAAAAAACTATTTTATTTAATTGAGAAGATAAATTATCATTTGGCGCGTAATTATCAAATTGACAACTCGTGTTATTGATTATAGCCAAGTAACAGACTTCGCAAATTGCCCAAAATACCGACAGACGACACGCCCGCAGCAGAGAATAAAACCAGACGACGATGTGTAATAATTATAATAAGCTGCGTCACGGTTCTCCTTTTCGTCCTCGCAGCTGGTTTGATGTATGCACGCTTTACCTGTAGGCTAGGTAAGAGATCCTGAAGATTTTATCGAATGTTCATATAACTAAGTAACATAATTAAGATATATATCACAAGTACTTTAACTGATCAAATCCAGTAATTATAATATAAGTGTCATCGAAAAATAATAAAAAATAGGCTTTTTTTGTTCTCCAGCAGCACTCCAATGATGGTCATCTACTAATACGACCAAAATATCAGTTTTGGTAGCAGACAGTATCAGGAGTACTATTAAATAACAGGTACACGAGTACAGTGGGATATCTTCAAAATTAATTGTGTGTTATTTTTCATCTGTATATGACGGTCATCAGATTAAACCTTATCCACTAATTTTCATTTAAAAAAAAAAAAATCAGATAATACCGTACTGAACATAGAGCAGAGAATAAGCATGCGGTGGGGAATTGAACAATGCTGTTCGTTATCTAATAGTTGTTTAAAGTATACCACATATTTACAGATATACTATAAACAGTGAGTTAATTGTTTTTATGTCTCTGCTATAAATAAACGTGTATAATTATGTGCCTTTTCAATAATTTAAATATGTTCTTGTATATTGCAGGTGTGTGCAATGCGTCGGCAGCAGGTAAATTATCTATAATTGTGTATTTTTAATATATAAATCATGATATTAATAAGCCGATTCGTCTGTATATAGAACCTGATATCTCCCGAATCAGGCCTATTTATCCCGATAAGTCTGTATAAAGAACCTGATATCTCCCGAATCAGGCCTATTTATCCCGATAAGTCTGTATATAGAACCTGATATCTCCCGAATCAGGCCTATTTATCCCGATTAATCTGTATATAGAACCTGATATCTCCCGAATCAGGCCTATTTATCCCGATTAGTCTGTATATAGAACCTGATATCTCCCTAATCAGGCCTATTTATCCCTATTAGTCTGAATATAGAACCTGCTATCTCCCGAAACAGGTCTATTTATCCCGATTTGTCTGTATATAGAACCTGATATCTCCCGAATCAGGTCTATTTATCCCGATTAGTCTGTATATAGAACCTGATATCTCTCGAATTAGGTCTATTTATCCCGATTAGTCTGTATATAGAACCTTATATCTCCCGAATCAGGTCTATTTATCCCGATTAGTCTGAATAGAGAACCTGATATTTCCCGAATCAGGCCTATTTATCCCGATTAGTCTGTATATAGAACCTTATATCTCCCGAATCAGGCCTATTTATCCCGATTAGTCTGTATATAGAAACTGATATCTCCCGAATCAGGCCTATTTATCCCGATTAGTCTGTATATAGAACCTGATATCTCCCGAATCAGGCCTATTTATCCCGATTAGTCTGTATATAGAACCTTATATCTCCCGAATCAGGCCTATTTATCCCGATTAGTCTGTATATAGAACCTGATATCTCCCGAATCAGGCCTATTTATCCCGATTAGTCTGAATATAGAACCTGATATTTTCCGAATCAGGCCTATTTATCCCGATTAGTCTGTATATAGAACCTGATATCTCCCGAATCAGGCCTATTTATCCCGATTAGTCTGAATATATAACCTGATATTTTCCGAATCAGGCCTATTTATCCCGATAAGTCTGTATATAGAACCTGATATCTCCCGAATCAGGCCTATTTATCCCGATTAGTCTGTATATAGAACCTGATATCTCCCGAATCAGGCCTATTTATCCCGATTAGTCTGTATATAGAACCTGATATCTCCCGAATCAGGCCTATTTATCCCGATTAGTCTGTATATAGAACCTGATATCTCCCGAATCAGGCCTATTTATCCCGATTAGTCTGTATATAGAACCTGATATCTCCCGAATCAGGCCTATTTATCCCGATTAGTCTGTATATAAAACCTGATATCTCCCGAATCAGGTCTATTTATCCCGATTAGTCTGTATATAGAACCTGATATCTCCCGAATCAGGACTATTTATCCCGATTAGTCTGTATATAGAACCTGATATCTCCCGAATCAGGCCTATTTATCCCGTTTAGTCTGTATATAGAACCTGATATCTCCCGAATCAGGCCTATTTATCCCGATTAGTCTGTATATAGAACCTGATATCTCCCGAATCAGGCCTATTTATCCCGATTAGTCTGTATATAGAACCTGATATCTCCCGAATCAGGTCTATTTATCCCGATTAGTCTGTATATAGAACCTGATATCTCCCGAATCAGGTCTATTTATCCCGATTAGTCTGTATATAGAACCTGATATCTCCCGAATCAGGACTATTTATCCCGATTAGTCTGTATACAGAACCTGCTATCTCCCGAATCAGGTCTATGAAAACATCTCACAGTTGACCTGACGCGGGATGTCAATCAAACAAGCCGATTATCCAATCAGCGATCGATATTGGTTGATACGTCGGAATTTTCCTAAGACAAACAAACTGTGTCTAAGAAAACGCTACATTGTATTTACTTGGATACATAAAGTCACGTGGCCAGTGGGCGGAGAGATAGTCGTTATCGCGTAAGGTCCAAACATAGCAACTGAACGCTTACTTTGTCGTCATTTAAACTGTCCCTGAAGTAATTGACAAATCAATGTGCTCAAATATGCTGCTATTTAACGGACCCAATCGGGATAGCTGGGTCCGTTCTAGTAATCCACTACATTTGCTGTATAAATTATCTTGGCAGGATCCATTCCAACCAACATTCTTTTAAATAACCACGAAACATCTACTTGCAAGGTGTTCCAGATGATAGGATCAGTAACATCTGACGCAAGTAGCTTATAGTAGTACTGTCACACGATATAAACTCCACATAAGTGCTAACGATATTTTTTAATAATAAACGCTTTTATTTTGCCCAAATTTTAACTGTCTGGCAGGACTAAAAGCCAGTAGTACCTGTGATAAACTACATAGAATGTAAAACAAACCATTTTACATATTATGATTAAAAAAACACACATCGGATGAAATATAAATATTAGGAGCACAAACTCTTAGGTACGACAACAGCTACTTCGTAGGAGACATATGACAAACTCACATATGTGACTTAAATCTATTTCATATCAGGATGAAGGATACATTGATATTTTAAAACATTTTTGTTAGAAATATAATATATTTAATATAAATGTATGTATTCGTTTCAAAATTGTGTTGATAAACTTAAATGCGTTTTTCGTTTTTTTTTTTGTTTTGTTTTTTTTTTTGTTTTTTTTTTGTTATTGGCGAGTGCTATTGGTGACAATTTGTTTTCATAGGAAATGTTGACCGAATAACGTCTCAAAAAGAACTATTTTATTTAGAAATGCGGTTATATATCTAAATCGCTTGTGCAATGTTTTGTAGTTAAGAAAATTAGAAATAATTACAATAAACAAAATTAGGTTTTCAAACAAAAATGAAAATGCAACATTTCACCGATGAATTAGACATTTTACTGAACATTCACATGCATGCTATTTTTTATACTGTAGGGTTTAATGCCATTTTCAGCACATTTCAGGTTATATATGGCATATCCAGTTTAATTTGTGGAGGAAGACCTAAGAATGTATCCGAGTAGAACCACCGTCCTTCTGCAAGTACATTTAACGCTGTTTGCAACGGCGATTGGCTACTTCCAAGGCGGTGACCCTTGTCTTGTACTTACCATGATTAGTTTGCATATTGATTATGTATATGTTATCATGGCGACTGTTTGCTTGTAATACCACGACTCGTCGTGGACACGTATTTTATTAATGTTGAACATTGATTATGTATATGTTGTCATGGCGACTGTTTGCTTGGAATACTACGACTCTCGGCGGACACATATTTTATAAATGTTGAACATTGATTATGTTTATGTTGTCATGGCGACTGTTTGCTTGGAATTCTACGACTCTCGGCGGACACATATTTTATTAATGTTGAACATTGATTATGTATATGTTGTCATGGCGACTGTTAGCTTGGAATACTTCGACTCTTCGTGGACACATATTTATTAATGTTGAACATTGATTATGTATATGTTGTCATGGCGACTGTTTGCTTGGAATACTACGACTCTTCGTGGACACATATTTTATTAATGTTGAACATTGATTATGTATATGTTGTCATGGCGACTGTTTGCTTGGAATACTACGACTCTTCGTGTACACTTATTTTATTAATGTTGAACATTGATTATGTATATGTTGTCATGGCGACTGTTTGCTTGGAATACTACGACTCTTCGTGGACACATATTTTATAAATGTTGAACATTGATTATGTATATGTTGTCATGGCGACTGTTTGCTTGGAATACTACGACTCTTTGTGGACACATATTTTATTAATGTTGAACATTGATTATGTATATGTTGTCATGGCGACTGTTTGCTATGGATACTACGACTGTTAGTGGTCACATATTTTATTATTGTTGAACATTGGTTATGTAAATGTTGTCATGGCGACATTTTGCTTGGGATACTACGACTGTTCGTGGACACATATTTTATTAATGTTGAACATTGATTATGTATATGTTGTCATGGCGACTGTTTGCTTGGAATACTACGACTCTTCGTGGACACATATTTTATTATTGTTGAACATCTGAAACAAAAATATATTAAAACATTAAAACAATAATAAACAATGTAAAAAAAACACACACCCATAAAATGATATATGATTTGCTTGCATTTTGATTTCTATTTTAAAAACAACAAAAAGCTTCCCCATGTGACGGAATGCGTAGTGTGGAGCTTAAATCTAGCACCAACTTTACATGCGTTGTGGCAATGATCCCGCCACTAGCACTGAAAATAAGCCAAGGAAATGCAAACGATGTAATAAGCCAAACAAATATTACATTTGGTGACGACGATGAACATACGGTAAGTTCCATAGTTGTTTCAATATCAAAATACATGAAATCTACCGCGATGTCTTCAAAAAATAATGATGGTAATAACCTTTCATTATATATATATATATATATATATATACACACTCAGTGACTTTGAAAACGCACCTCTTACATACAGGTAATTTAAGTGCTGAAAATGCCATGACTTTGACTTGAATGTTTTATGCATTTTTTTCTCATTTTTCGAAGCTACACCCGAAAGTGAAAATTCACACGCGTATGTAACAAGAGCATGTAACCAGGCGAATGGTCCATACACTCGTTTAACTATACCGTTGTGCCCATTTTTATGCCACGGTATCATGCTTCTTGCGCTTAACACAGTCCTATGTAATTTGGTTTGAAATATACATATGTATAAATAATTTGAAAGTTTAGTCTCACCCTGTTAGCGTCTACTGAGATATCCGTATTCCAAATGTTGTAATGTCCCTAAGTCCAAAACATATGTTTCAAGAAAATGATAATCCAAATACAAACCTTGAAGGCATTATCACAGTTATATTTCTTACAATAAACAATAGCACAAACTTAGTATGATAAACAAAGATCTTAATATTTATATGAAATCTTGGAATAATCTGTAAAAAGTCTACAAAAAGTCAAACTTCTTTATAGAATGCATATACAAGTGTATTTAACCTACAACATTCGAGAAGATTCATGTTTTGATAAATATGTAATTGTTTACCAATAAAAAGCATTTCCAGAACATTGACCTATTTTATCATATCTACAAAAAATACAAATTACCTAAATTAGTAGACATGGCCTCATTACGCAATTACTAGAACACAGCATTCAAATAATCAATAATATACACTGAAAGGAAAAAGAAAGTATACATTTTGGTTTTTAAAATTATTACATAATTGGCTTAGTTTATTTATGTGATGGAAAATGAACTGATTTTTTCTTATTGTTTTGCTTTGAAATTAATTAAATGTTTGTTTTTTGATTCAACAATATGATGAAATATAAATATACAAAATTTATATGCATATATATTTTAAAGCCATAAAACATGTTTTATTCATTATAGAAATAAAAAGGAAAAATAATGGCGGACTTACATCTTTATATTGCAATGAATAAAGTTCAACTAATAAATCCATGACTATTATGTAAACCAAAGATTGACATCACCAAAAAAGTGTTAACAGATTTTTATCTTATTTGAAATAATGTTTATTACGTAACTGATTACGTACATCTACTTTCAAATAATCCGGCTATATTGTTATGTATTACAAATGCTAAATGTTGCCTTTACAGCTATTTTATTTTATTTTTATGATGTTCGCTGTCTCTTTACATATAAAGGAAATTAAGAGAACTAATATTAAATACATTTCATTGTTTTTTACGTTTTCTACAGGTTACTCTTGAGGACAAGATGACAGTAACACTTTTAAAAGATGAATCTGGTGACACGCATATCGCTATAGAGTTCATAAGTGTCACCTGTGAAACCCCAGGAACGTATCATGTAAACGTCACAGACGGAACAAGTTTCACGTCATACAACGCGGAAGTTCAAATAAAACGTAAGTTTACTCTCTAATAATGTTTGATACTATACTTTTGGAGCGCGTGGTCAAGTGGTAGAGCACCGAATACACGATAGAAGGGCCGTGGGTTCGATCCACCGCCACGGCTATGTGGGGTGTCCTTGAACACGACACATTTTCCGCATTACTTGGTTCTGATTATACCCAGGACGACTTCGAACGTGGTTTTCCTAAGTTTTAAGAACTTGTTTTACAATCGAAGCAAAACAAATAAGTTTAAAATGAAACCTCTTGCTCTTATCGGTGAAATTACTAACATATAAATAAAACTAATCTTCAAATTTAGTACATATATAACTAAACAAATTGTGTTTAATATAACATTGTATTTTTTCAGCCGGGATGTCATTTTGTCCATGCAAGGTATTGGCAAATATTGGTTTGCGAGACAAAACAGTTTGCAAAGTCAAGGACGATGTGCAGGAGAGTTCACAGATACATATAGGGTTTGGGAATAAGACCATTGTTTCCAATGTCAGCATCAGTGATGTCTTGGTACGTGCGGTTTTCTAATTATTACCTTGTATTGTGTACGATTTGATATGTCCACATGTTTTAGAGCTAAATTAAAGAAAAATACCTTTCAATACACGTATAAATACAATGCAATGTTTACATTACAGAATGAAAATGGTATATCGCCAATATCTAATAGAATCACACTGAAAGTAAGCAAAGTCAGAGATACAGAACAAACTAGCGTCAGTCTGGAGTTTACTCACATGTTGTGCACCGACGATGGCATGTATACTATAACCATTGGCAACACGACCTATAAAACCATTTTAAGGGTGGAAAGTAAGTGAACATTTATACCAATATAGGAATATATCCTCACACTCTTTATACCAATATAGGAATATATCCTTAAACTCTTTATATCAATACAAGAATATATCCACACACTCTTTGTAGCAATATATCCACAAACTCTTTATACCAATACAGGAATATATCCTCACACTCTTTATACCAATATGAGAATATATCATAACACTCTTTATACCAATATAAGAATATATCATCACATTTTTTATACCATTATAGGAATATATCCTCACACTCTCTATACCAATATAGGAATATATCCTCACACTCTTTATACCAATATAGGAATATATCCCCACACTCTTTATACAAATTTAGGAATATATCCACACACTCTGTATACGAATATAAGAATATATCCTCACACTCTTAATACCAATATGTGAATATATCCTCACATTCTTTATACCAATATAGGAATATATCCTCATACTCTTTATACCAATATGAGAATATATCCTCACATTCTTTATACCAATATAGGAATATATCCTCACACTCTTTATACCAATATGAGAATATATCATCACACTCTTTATACCAATATGAGAATATATCCTTACACTCTTTATACCAATATAGGAATATATCCTCACACTCTTTATACTAATATAAGAATATATCCTCACACTCATTATACCAATATAGGAATATATCTACACATTCTTTATACCAATAAAGGAATATATCCACAGGTTCTTTATAGCAATATAGGATTATATCCACACGCTTTTTATACTAATATAAGAATATATCTACACGCTCTTTATACCAATATCAGAATATTGTCTCACACTCTTTATACCAATATAGGAATATATTCTCACACTCTTTATACCAATATAGGAGTATATCCACACACTGTTTATACCAATATAGGAATATATTCTCACACTCTTTATACCAATATAGGAGTATATCCACACACTGTTTATACCAATATAGGAATATATCCACACACGCTTTATTCCAATATAGGAATATATCCTCACACTCATTATACCAATATAGGAATATATCTAATATAAGAATATATCCTCAAAATTTTCGTACCAATATGAGAATATATCCACAAACTCTTTGTAGCAATATAAGAATATATCCAAACACTCTTTATACCAATATAGGAATAATTCCTCACACTCTTTATACCAATATAGGAATTTATCCTCACACTCTTTATACCTATATAGGAATATATCCTCACTCTTTATACCAATTTAAGAATATATCCACACGCTCTGTATAGGAATATAGGAATATGTCCTCATACTCTTTATACCAATATAGGAATATATCCTCACATTCTTTATACCAATATAGGAATACCAATATAGGAATATATCCTCACACTCTTTATACCAATATAGGAATATGTCCTCACACTCTTTATACCAATAGAGGAATATGTCTTCACACTCTTTATACCAATATGAGAATAGGTCCTCACACTCTTTATACCAATATGAGAATATGTCCTCACACTCTTTATACCAATATGAGAATATATCCTCACACTCTTTAAACCAATATAAGAATATATCCTCAATTACTTTTTACCAATATAGGAATATATCCACACACTCTTCATACCAATATAGGAATATATCCTCACACTCTTTATACCAATATAGGAATATATCCTCACACTCTTTATACCAATATAGGAATATATCCACACACTCTTTATACCAATTTAGGAATATATTCACACACTCTTTATACCAATTCATGAATATATCCACAGACTCTGTATACGAATATAAGAATATATTCTCACACTCTTTATACCAATTTAAGAATATATCCTTACATTTTTTATACCAATATAGGAAAATATCCTCATACTCTTTATACCAATATAAGAATATATCCTCACACTCTTTATACCAATATAGGAATATATCCTCACACTCTTTATACCATGATAGGAATATATCCTCACACTCTTTATACCAATATAGGAATATATCCTCACACTCACACTCTTTATACCAATATAGGAATATATCCTCACACTCTTTATACCAATATAGGAATATATCCACACACTCTTTACACCAATATAGGAATATATCCACACAATGTGTCAATGAATATAAGAATATATCCTCACACTATTTATACCAATATAAGAATATATCCACACATTCTTTATACCAATATAGAAATATATCCACATACTTTTTATACCAATATAGAAATATATCCACACGCTCTTTATATCAATATAAGAATATATTCACACGCTCTTTATACCAATATAAGAATATATCCACACGCACTTTATACCAATTTATAAGAATATATTCTCACACTCTTTATACCAATATAGGAATATATTCTCACACTCTTTATACCAATATAGGAGTATATCCTCACACTCTTGATACCAATATAAGGATATATCCTCACACTCTTTATACCAATATAAAAATATATCCTCACATTCTTTATACCAATATAGGAATAAATCTTCACACTCTTTATACCAATATAAGAATATATCCACACGTTTTTATTATACCAATATAAGAAAATATTCTCACACTGTTTATACCAATATAGGAATATATCCACACAATCTTTATTCCAATACAGAAATATATCCACACACTCTTTAGACCAATATAGAAAAGTATCCAATATAAGAATATATCCTCATACTCTTTATAGCAATATAGCATATATATCCACAAACTCTTTATACCAATATAAGAATATATCCTCACACTCTTTATACCAATACAAAAATATATCCTCACATTCTTTATACCAATATAGGAATATATCCTCACACTCTTTATACCAATATAAGAATATATCCTCACACTCTTTTTACCAATATAGGAATATATCCTCACACTCTTGATACAAATATAAGAATATATCCTCACATTCTTTAAACCAATATAGGAATATATTCTCACACTCTTTATACCAATATAGGAATATATCCACACACTGTTTATACCAATATAGGAATATATCCTCACACTCTTTCAACCAGTATGAGAATATATCCTCACATTCTTTATACCAATATAGGAATATATCCTAACACTCTTTATACCAATATGAGAATAAATCTACACCCTCTTTATACAAATATAGGAATATATCCTCAATCTGTTGGTACAAATATAAGAATATATCCTCACATTCTTTAAACCAATATAGGAATATATCCTCACACTCTTTATACCAATATAAGAATATATCCACATACTGTTTATACAAATATAGGAATATATCCTCACACTCTTTAAACCAGTATGAGAATACACCCTCACATTCTTTATACCAATATAGGAATATATCCTCACACTCTTTATACCAATATGAGAATATATCTACACACTCTTTATACAAATATAGGAATATATCCTCACATTCTTTGAACCAATATAAGAATCCACGCACTCTTTATACCAATATAGGAATATCTCACACTCTTAATACCAATAAAGAGATATATTCACAAACTCTTGATACCAATATAAGAATATATCCACAAACTCTTTGTATCAATATAGGAATATATCCATACACTCTTTGTACCAATATAGGAATATATCCACACTCTTTGTATCAATATTGGAATATATCCACACACTCAATGTACCAATATAGGAACATATCCACACACTCTTTGTACCAATATAGGAATATACCCACACATATAGGAATATATCCTCACACTCTTTACACCAATATAGGAATATATCCACACACTGTTAAAAACAACATAGGAAGATATCCACACACTCTTCATTCCAATAAAGGAATATATCCACAAACTCTTTATACCAATATAGGAATATAACCACACTCTCTCTTATTCCAATATAAGGATATATGCACACACTCTTTATACCAATATAAGAATATATCCACACACTCTTTATTCCAATATAAGAATATATCCACACACTCTTTATACCAATATAGGATTATATCTACACACTCTTTATTCCAATATAAGAATATATCCACACACTCTTTATACCAGTATAGGAATATATCCACACACTCTTTATACCAGTATAGGAATATATCCACACATTATTTATACCAATATAGGAATATATCCTCAAACTCTTTATACCAATATAGGAATATATCCTCACACTATTTATACCAATATAGGAATATATCCACACACTGTCTATACCAATAAACGAATATATCTTCACATTCTTTATACCAATATAGGAGTATATCCACATACCCTTTTCACCAATATAAGAATATGTCCCCACACTCTTTATACCAATATGAGAATATATTCACACACTTTTATGAAAATATTAGAATATACCCACACATTCTCTCTACCAATATAAAAATATATCCACACGCTCTCAACCAATACAGGAATATATCTTCACACTCTTTATACAAATATAGGAATATATCCACGCACACTTTTCACCAATATCAGAATATATTCACACACTTTTGATAACAATATAAGAATATAATCCACATGCCCTTTTCAGCAATATAAGATGATATCTACACACTCTTTTTACCAATATGAGAATATATTCACACACTTTTTATAAAAATATTTGAATATTTCGCCAAACTCTCTCTACCAATATAAGAATATATCCACACTCTCTATACCAATATACAAATATATCTTCTCACTCTTTATATCAATATAGGAATATATCCACAGACCCTTTTTAAAAATATAAGAATATATCCACACACTCTTTTTACCAATATCAGAATATATTCACACACTTTTGATAACAATATAGGAATATATTCACTCTCTTTACACAATTATAAGAATATATCCACACACGCTTTATACCAATATATAATGAATGTATTCTCACACTCTTTATACCAATATAAGAATATATCCACACACTCTTTATAGCAGTAGAAGAATAAATCCACGCACTCATTATACCAGCAGAAGAATGTATCCACACACTCTTTATATTCAGTAGCTGAAATGCATTAACAGGTAAAAAAAAGGACCACTGTCTAGCTTTGCCGAGGGAGGAATGGGGTGGGGGAAGCTTCAAATTCTCTTAATGAGTAGCATGTGCTTTGGCAATTTCGATTATCTGTTCTGACTGTTAGGTATTTCGCAAGTGATCAATACGAAACCTAGTCTGTGAACAA
Source organism: Panopea generosa (assembly GCA_029582155.1). Classification (NCBI taxonomy): domain Eukaryota; kingdom Metazoa; phylum Mollusca; class Bivalvia; order Adapedonta; family Hiatellidae; genus Panopea; species Panopea generosa. Next base: position 26,398,923 of record CM055907.1, read on the forward strand.
CTGTTGACTGATTGAGTGATGGATACGATCCCTAGTCTGTGAACGGCTGCTGGCTGATTGGATGATGTATACGATCTCTTGTCTGTGGACGAATGCTGACTGATTGGGTGATGTATACTGTCCCTAGTCTGTGGACGACTGCTGACTGATTGGGTGATGTATACTATACCTAGTCTGTGAACGACTGCTGACTGATTGGGTGATGTATACGATCTCGAATCTGTGGACGACTGCTGACTGAGTATATATTTTTTTTTAAAAATCGGACCTGAATCTTGCATGTTGTAAGAAAACGCCGAAATAGTGTGTGTTAAATATATAATATGCAAAACGCCATACGAGCAATCAGCGTTTGATACCAACAGAGCGACGACGGTATATCAAACATTTTAACAGAATACCATTATATAGCTTATGTTTTACAGAGATGTAAATACATCTGGGGAATTGCATTGTTAAAAAAGCTAATTACAAATGGTAGTTTAATTGTTTTCAAACATAAACGTAGGATTGTCGTTTCAGTGATTAATCAATTAAGGCTCATCCAACGACTTTGGCAGGTCCATTTCAGTGCTCACTCTAAAGTTTTAACTGAATTTTTTATCACAAAATATTTTCAGGCGAACAGAAAATTCCTGAAATAACTGTCGATCACGATGAAAAAGGCGGCCTAGTTATGGGTAAAGATGGAGAAATCCAATGTGCAGCAAAAGTGGGATGTTCAAAGAACGCAACACTGAAAGTATATACCAAAGATGCGGACAGTAAAGTTTTTGAAGTAAATTAACAACGCCATTAAACTGAACATGAAATGTAAACTAATGGAGACACTGTACGCTGGTATTTATCTCCGTCTTTTCTTATACGGATAAAGACACTGTCTACTTGTACTTATCTCCGTATTGTCTTATAACGGATGGAGACACTGTGCACTTACACGTATCTCCGTCTTGTCCTATACGGATGGATACACTGTACATTTGTTCGTATCTCCGTCTTGTCTTATAAGGATGGAGACACTGTACACTTGTACTTACCTCCTTGTATTATACGGATGGAGACTCTGTCTATTTGAACTTACCTCCGTCTTGTCTTATACGGATAGAGACACTGTCTACTTGTACTTATCTCCGTATTTTCTTATAACGGATGGAGACACTGTGCACTTACACGTATCTCCGTCTTGTCCTATATAGCGGTGGCTATATAACTGGGTTGTCTCCCCTAGAACTCTATACCGAGTATATGGCTTTACGTTGCCCCGTACCGACTTTCAATCGTAATCCGACGTTAGGAACGTCAAGTCGTCCATATGACGAATATGTGGGTTGCTGTCCTACTGTACTTCCACCAATTGACTTCCCGTCACGTGTATATGTTGTTAACGTAGCGGACACATTCCACGCTTACGTCTAAAAACGGCTACAATATATATATAAACTCAGATTTACTAGTTACTCAAATATGTAATGACATGGCGTCTATTATTTACCATCTATCAATTCCACGGTATTTTTTATCAATATATGACAACAGTGCATTCATCTCTAACCATCTTATTATTTCATGGTAGATTTATCAATCTATGATAACATTTCATCAAACTCTTACTATCTGCAGTTTCATGGCAGTTTAAACAACATCTCATATACGACCCTCCGACAATCTCAGCATAGCAATTATATCTCTACATAACTTCTCATCATAATATTAACAATTACAGACCAATTCTGTATCTATTCACTTCGGGAATATCGAATAAGCATCAACAAAATTTAATTACACATATCAATCAATTCTAACATGGTGAATATCAATACTTTATCGTAAACACAATATCAACAGCTCAAAATACGTTCTCAGATTCCTCGGCCTATATTCTAACAAAACGCTTCTCAATACCGTGGATGTGTATTATATTACATACATTACCATCGGCTTGGATATGAACAATTTATACAACTTTACTAAGATCTGATTATGTCAAAAAAATATATATCAGACATTTAAATATAACATCATATAAAATTCACATACCCATATGCCGTAATGTACTGTAACAGTAACAAACTCAATCTTTATCGTCACCACCACACCTAAAGATGATTCTGCTAACTGGACATTGTTCTCATAACAGAGTCAGCATTTATAGCAAAATCGTCCACATACCTTAGTGAATTTCGTGTAAATCATGAAACAAACCCTTAAAAGTCGTACGAAGCAGATTTTACGCTATTAGGCCAATGCAAACCTAAATTAGTTTTATAACAAATAAACCCTTTAATTATTTTCACTTTCTTAATACTTAAATGGAATTGATGAACTAAACTTCAAAATGATTTATTCTTTAATGAAAGAATGAAAATGTAAAAACATCTTAAAAACGTTGCTCATATCGATCTATCAATACGTTTTAACAATTCCACGCTACCTGACCTAAATAAAGCCAATATCTCTACAATGGACACGTACTAGCTGACACTACTAAATTAGGCCACAACCAAATTATTTTGTTACAACACGTCCCCCCTAAGGAGAAAAGTGATTACACCTTTTACAGCTAACAAAATTTACACACAAAGTAGGTCCCCTCGGTTAATTAGCATTTTACTAGTTTACACTTACTAGTTACCTAATTAAATATATCTATCTATATACAAATAACACAGCTTCTAAAACATAGACTTCTCTTACCTTATTTACTATATCTAAATAAAACTCGATTCAGTACAATTAAAGTAACATAATTCTGAAATAACGAACTGAACTTACTTCTAACATTTCACTACTCAGTCTCTGCTATACTCACTAATCTAATCGTCCCCGACTTCATTCGACAATCTACTCAGATAATCTGCTATACTCACTAATATAATCTTTCTCAAACACTGTTACCCTGTTCAATTGTCTATAATCAATGCAGAATTGCATACTGCCATCTTTCTTTCTGATCAATACTATAGGACTTGACTCTAACATTGTTTTGACTTCCTTATCTACTGTTCCTAAGGACTGGTAAGCTATATGATACCCTGTACATCTAACTAGTTCACTGGTATTTAGCTTACTATTATGTTTAATGAATGAAGTTTTTTCCTGGTATGTCAGTTAAAACATCAGCGACCTCCTTCAATACATGATCTACCTGCTTTTCCTGTTCACCAGACAACTCCTGGCATATATGAACATCTTCTACACTTTCCTGGCCTCCTACAGATGGACAACCTAATGGTATATCTACATCAATCCATTTCACCTCTGATTCATCTACAATCCTGCCCGCCTCACTTTCTATTACTGTAGCACAAACAACTGCCAATATATCTCTACCTTCGTTGCTACCATCTACTCCCCTTTCATTGTACTTCAACATATTAGCATGAAATGTCTTTTCCTTACCATTCATATCAATCCTGTAATCCATCTCATTCAAGACCTTCACTACAGTAAATGGACCTTTCCTATGTAATAAGAATTTGTTGTTGTTTACTGGAAGTAATACTAGAACCTTCATACATTCTGTAAACTTTCTCGACCTCGCTCTTTTGTTATAATACTTCGTTTGTCTTAACTTAGCCTTTCCTAACTTAACTACTCTTGAGCCATCTTGCATGTCTCCTCAAGTATTTCTCGTATATCTACTACATACTGGTAAGTAGACTTTACCTCACTTTCACTGACTTCTCCTGACCATAACTCTTTCAATATACTTAACGGTCCTCTTACAGATCTACCATAGAATAATTCAAATGGTGAAAATCCCAAACTCTCCTGAGGTACTTCTCTATACGCAAATAAAGTTGCATTAATGTACATATCCCAATCTTTGGGTCGCTCACTACACATACGTTTCAACATCTGTTTCAATGTACCATTGAACTTTTCTACTAACCCGTTACACATAGGGTGGTACGGTGTAGTGGTTAACTGACGTAATGACAATAACCTACTTACTTCAGCAATCATATTTGACGTGAACTGCGACCCCATATCCGTCAACATTTCTTCTGGGATTTCAAGTCTACTAAACATATCTACCAATGCTTCTGCTACTCTCTCAGTTTCAATACTGCAAAGCAATGGCCTCGGGATATCTCGTAGCATAATCTACCATCACTAAAATATATCTATTCTTCCTATCTGTCATGGGTTCTATTGGTCCTACCAAATCTACAGCTACTCGCTTAAAAGGGGTTTCTATAAATGGCATTTGCCCTAAAGGCACTCGCAGTATTTTACCTTTTGCCATAGTCCGTTGACAAATGTCACACGATCTACAATACCTAGTGATATCTGAATTGACCCTTGGCCAATAAAATCTGCTAACACTCTGTCACTAGTCTTGCGTATCCCAAGATGTCCTGCCATCAACGCTTCATGAGCTAACTTCATTACGACTTCACGACATTTCTTTGGAACTACTAACTGATATGTCCGTTTCCTCTCTGGACATTCGTGCTCCCTATATAATAAGCTACTTCAAAATAAATATCTTACCTGTCCTCCACCTTTACACTTCCGAACTTCTCCTTCCTTTGCTCTTTCTCTCGTCCTGCTCAATGTCTCGTCTTCCGTTTGTAGGGTTATATATTCTGTTTGTGAGATATCTAAGATCTTACCTGGTACATGCAACCACCTGTAGGGCTTAGATTCCTGTTGTGCTTGGGCTCGAGTCTGCACCGCGTTCAGCACATCTTCCGGTTCCGGATATTTTGCTCCTTCGATGTTTCCTATAACTAAATCATACAGTAGCGATTCCATACATAATGCCTCTGTAGTACCTTCGTAATTCGGTGTCTTAACTTCTATCTTGATTACTTCAAAGCTCTGTTCGGATCCATCAATATACTTGCAAAATCTGCTCTGAACTAAAATTGGTGGTCTTTGACAAATCTCTTCCTCACCACGACACAAGTGGCACCAGTATCTCTCATCACTCGGACTTTACTCTGTTTACAAAACCTACCTTAGTTGGGCAATGTATATGCATGCAAGCTCCTAACTATTCTGAACTCTCATCACACACAAAGCGCTATCGGTTCTTGATATTCCCCCTCGGTCACTCCCTCGATACCTACCTCTTCCTCTAAACCTATTGAATCGGTTACCTTGGTGGTAATTGTTTCTAGGAACGAACGTATTTGTCTTGTCCGCCGTATCATCGGCTGTTGCAACACTGTATCGATTCGCTCTCTACAATAAGACGATTTATGGCTTCCACTACAAAAACTACATTTTTAAGTGGAAAAATGTTTACCTCCCTTTGGTGGATACCAAAACGGTCTTCGTGTGGAGTCTTGTTTTGTAATCTTTATCCCACCAATTTTTGGCCTTACCGTCACTCGTCACTACATTCCTACATCCCCCTCTTGCTTCTGCAAACAAATCTGTTTGAGTTGCCATCTCATACCTACCGTGAACATTTTTTTTTTATTTTAAAAACAAGGCTAACTCTCTATTGCTTATTGCCAGTAACTGATTTCGTAATAAATAATCGATCACACTATCGTATGTTTTATTATATACTAACCTAATTCCAACCATCGTTCTAAGTATTTTTTAGATCTCCTAAAATATTGAACAAATGTCTCACCTTTCTCAGGTCTTGCCGATCGAAATTTCTTCCTAAACCCTTCTTCCGTGAGTTCAAATCGTTTTAATAACGCTGACCTCAATTTGTCATAATCCAAAGAGTCTTCAGTTGGTAACCTTGAATAAACATCTAAAGCTTTACCTTTTAATAGCGCGCTGAGATGTAACGACCACTGTTCCATTTTCCACACTTGCGCTTCTGCATATCTCTCAAATCTAGGTATGTAACTATCCATGTTGTCCTTATCCTCATCAAACCATGGTAGCTTTGGTCCTTTAATTTTAGTATCTTTAATTGAAGGCTTACCTTTTTCTTGTTCCGCCAGCTCCATTGCTTGTTGATGTTGAAGTCTAGCTAATTCAACCACTCGTTGGTATTCTTCCCGTTTCTGTTCCTGTTCTACTTCCCTCTTCGCTCTAATTTCTGTGAATCTACCTCCTTCTGTCGCTGTTGTGTAAGAGTTCCATTGTAAAGCACGGAACTGGGGGTATCAGACAGGCTGTGTACCTATTAGCGGTGACTGAATTACATAGATTATTTTACCTTGTGTGTGCAGCTTTACATTTGATTTAAATTTTTGAGCTTACATTTTTGCTATTGGATTATTGAGTTTTTTAAGAGATTTTTTTATGATATTAGTAACACGTGAAAGATATAAAATAGTGAACTGAGCGGAGTTATACAGATATTATCAATTAGAGTCGGCAGTGAATGTATGTAAGATAAGTTGTATTTTTATCTAGTATTCGTGTTATGAGATCCGTGTATTACGAGGTGTGAATTGTATCGTAACATATACGCGTACGTGTAATAATAATTACAATAGTGGATTAGAATAGTTCGCATATAATGGTGGTAGTTTGCGATATTTAATCGGAGTGTGTTACTTTATTAAAGTTATTTACACACGCGTTTTGTAGGTAGTATGGTATTGCTAGTTTATATGGCATTTCTTATCCTGTAGGTATTGAAATACATCTACTCTTTTTCTGTTACCATTCAGGCCGCGGCAGTTTAGGGACAAGATTTTTATATCAGTCATTAAGTTTCAATGAAAAAGTAATTACAATTATTCTGAACATAGGATAGGACCTTACTAATTTCAACTTTGTAAGGCAACACAAATGGGCAAGGGACAGGGGAAAAATATGGAAAAAATGTGTACAGAACATAACACAGAGTGCAGTAAGACTACGGGTGTAGAGATCAAATGTTTTTGCCAATAACAATTAAGATCAATAATGAAAAATATGGCATATCGACACATTCACATACATATAAGCAAATAAACTTTCATACTTGATTTCAAATAAATCAACAATAGTATACATCCTAGTCCACAGTTAATATCATTTAGACTTACTGAAGTGCGCAATTCCATGAAATTTTGCACATGAAACATATCTGAATATACAGTACTCCATGTTTTTTTTACACTATCCACACAGTTATTGTTATATGTGTAATCCATTTACAGTTAAAATTGTAAAATATACCACTACTTGTACCACTACGTTTACCTCTGTAACTTCATCTCCACTACATTTTCCTCTACCTATATAATGATACATTTTCCTTTACCACAACAATTTGCTCTGCCGCTAGAACAGCACATTCAACGACTACTACTACAATTTTATCTTACCTATTACCAAAATAATTTCCTCTGCCACTATAACATTCCTTTCAACGTATTATACTACAACTTTATCTTAACAACATGCAATAACCATTTCATAAAATACTACATGTACCACTACGTATACCACTACATGTACCATAGCATACCCCACTTTATTCACACCTACATTTACAACTATGATACCACTTCATATACCACTACATTTATCACTACGTGTATTACTACATGTATCACAAGATTTACAATCACATTGATCACTAAATTCACCGCTACAATTACAACTACATTTTACCACTACACTTATCACTGCCTTTATCACTTTATTTACTACTACATTTATCACTATTTATATTGCTACCTGTACCACTTCATATACCACTATACTCGACAATACATTTATCACTGCATTTACCGCTACATTTGTGACTACATATACTACAAAATGTACCACTACATATACCACTAATTGTACCACTACATCTACCTCTGTAACTTCATCTCCACTACATTTTCCTCTACCTATATAATGATACATTTTCCTTTACCACAACTATTTGCTCTACCACTAGAACAGCACATTCAACGAGTACTTCTACAATTTCATCTTAACTATTACCAAAACAATTTCCTCTGCCACTATAACATTCCCTTCAACGTATTCTACTACAACTTTATCTTAACCATTACCACAACACCTTCCTCTTTCACTATAATATTACCTTTAACGTCTCCGACTACAACATTAACTTAGCCATTACCTCAACAACTTCCTCTACTACTACAACATTACCTTAACCATAAACACAGCAAATTCCTCCACTACTATAACAGCGCCTCCAACGTCTTCTACTACAATATTACCTTAGCCACTACCACAACAACTTCCTCTACCGCTATAACAGCGCTTTCAACGTCTACTACTACAATATTACCTTAACCATTACCTGAACAATTTCCTCTTACACTATAACAGCGCTTTCAACGTCTACTACTACAACATTACCTTAACCATTACCTCAACAACTTCCTCCACTACTATAACAGCGCCTCCAACGTCTCCGACTACAATATTACCTTAGCCACTACCACAACAACTTCCTCTACCACTATAATAGCGCTTTCAACGTCTACTACTACAACATTACCTTAACCATTACCTGAACAATTTCCTCTACCACTATAACAGCGCTTTCAACGTCTACTGCTACATTACCTTAACCATTACCACAACAGCTTCCTCTATCGCTATAATAGCACCATCAACGTCTACTACTACAACATTACATTAACCATTAACTCAACATCTTCCTCTACCATTATAATAGCGTTTTCAACGTCTACTACTACAACATATTACATTAATCATTACCACAACAACTTCTTCTGCCACTATAACAGCACCATCAACGTCTACTACTGCAACTTTACCTTAACCATTGCCACAACAACTTCCTCTATCACTATAACAGCGCATTCAACGCCTACTACTATGACTTTATCTTAACCAGTGTTCCATGCTGTAACTGTGTCCTGTAATTCTGTGTCAGTTCAAACAAGTGCCCCAATCGTCAAGGACGTCGGGGTGCAGTGCGATGATCAAACTTTTAATTTATCTCGAAGGCAGATGAAAAAAATGGATACACCCGTACAAAAATCTCCACGAAAGCGTCAGGACTCCCAGTCCATAGCATTTACATTAATAATCGATACCATTGTAATCCAAGTTCAACTAATGAGACACGGATTCCTGTACAAATAACACAACGTGAAGAAAACGAACACAGTGATCTCATGTATGAAGATCTGAAGAATCTGAGAAAACGAAAGTTATAATTCGTTTGAATGTTGAGGATGATAGAAACAGTGACAAACTACTAAATCATGGCTTTCGGCCACCGGAAGTTACGTGTAAACCTTGGTAATCACGAACGTCACAGGCTCGTGCTCGTGAAAAGAGGTTTCATGATGGTAAGCATCAGTACCATCTTCACAGGGGATACAGATCAGAATGGTCCGATTCCGATATATCAAGACAGTACAATGGAGACAATTATGGCGACGATGTTTATGACTATAACATCTACTTTGAACTTGTTATTGATGATAACTGTCTTAATGTATCAAGACATCGACTTATAATTTGTTCTTTTTGTTTATATCTATTTCTTTATATATTAATGCTTGCATCGACGCAAATGCAGTATGCAGCTAGGTAGACGAAATATAATGCAGTATGTTTGAAGTCGGAGGGTTTCGGTTGTTCGTGGAATACCGAGATTTTTGTTAGATTGTGCTTGATGTGTAAACATTCATATATGACTTCTAATGGAAGAATTGTCTAGTATATAAGCAATTAGGATCGCTGTTAGGCGGTAGTTATGTTGTTCACTGTTAGTTCGTATTTAACTGAAGTTTATAAATGTAGAGATTATACAAACTAAACGGTTTCACCGAAACAATGGTGTCAACGCCGACTCCTTCATCGACCGGTGTATATATATAACTATATACCTGGATAAATGATACCGGCTAAATGATATGGCTATATTGTGTGTCAAAGGGGTACATTTGTAATGGGTGCTAAATGATGTTAATAAAGTTTCTTAATCTTCATCTGATTGTCTTATTTTGCTATAAAGAGTAACCGGTGGAATATACATATTATGGTAGTTATATTATATTGGATCTCAAAAGTAATTGATTGAAAGAGTGCAATTCGGTTATTATTAAGCACAGGAACTATAGGATACAATTCTAAGGATAGAAGGATGGAAATTTGGTTGAATACATTTGTTATTGTCTATTATATCTTTCATGATCCTAGCGCGCTAATTGTTGATAATAATTTTCATGTTCACCCAAGTTGACAATGGTAAAACAGAAGAGGAAGTTGCCAGTGGCATTTGTCGGTGCCATCAACTGTGATTACAGCGACATCTGCAACGTCTTCATTTCAACATCTTCAACCGAGACTCTGGCTGAACCTGTTATCTGCCGTTTGAGTTGGCCAGGATATTAAAAATTGGTGGAGTATACTAATCTGTTTCAGTTGGCGTGTGTCGACTCTGAATTAAGGTTGCACATTCCTCAATCGATGGAAAATATACTCAAAGGACAAGAAAAAGTTTAGTCGTTAAAAAATATAAAATAAATAAATAAATAAAATAATTAATAAAAAAACAAATCCTATAGGGTACATGAAAGGGATTAGAACAGGGGGAAAACACACTATCAAATGTACTAAAAACTAAAAAAAAGATTTTTCAAACATATGAATCGCATTTCACTATTATTAAAATATAAATCGGAATAGGTTTGTATGTCAAATCTATTAAAATGTGACAAAATAAATATGGGAGTGGTAAACTTGAAACGAAATTACCTTTCCAAGACATCACTAAAATACTGCATAACGACTTTTGCATCGTTATGTTGACTCTTTCTAAGATAAAACAATTCTTAAAACGTTTCAACCTGTATATCAGATCATATTGATAAAAATGGAATAATGTGACTCCAATTTTAAGCAGTATATCTATATTAATATACCTCGGCGTGAAGCCAAAGTTAAAAAAAAAACAAACAAAACAAAAAAACTCTTTTAATATATTATTCAGGCATATTTAGATAGATATCCTTTTGGCAATATGGGATTAATGAGTGTAAATAGGCATATTGGGGGAAATGTTTTTTCCCTTAAAGGGGTACAGCAAAGACATATTGCACAGTACTACAATAAAATGCATTCATTACATCATGAAATTAACAATATGAAATAATTTTATTTTTATTTTGCAAAATGAAGAAAGACACATTATTTAAAAAAATAAAAAGATGAAAAGTTAAACTTGTTGAATCTGGGAGAAAAAGATAAAGATTTGAATTTATAACTTAATATTTATGTTATAAGTTACTTTACAGCTTGTATGATTAAATCTTTATAACATCGAAATCTTGTGTATTTTAGTTATGCTTGCAGGAAAATGGTGACTAAATATTTTCTTTTTGGGTATGATTGCTAGTCAGTATGTTGACCTTAGTTTAATTACTACATTACATAATGAGAAATAGGGACCTATGCTGAAGAAAGTATGGCGAGTAATGTAGGCTCAAATTGAAGATAGGTATCTGGCAGCCAGGTGATTGGACATTATACTGTCAGAGTTTGGAGCAATGGAAAATAGCCTTCAGTTTTAAGGGCGTGGTCTATAAAGTGACTTGCCAATATAAACGTTTAGGTATGAAATGGGTAATACACACTTGCAGTCAATTTGCTATAAGATGAGGAATGAGCAAATTAAGGGAAATTAAAAAAAAATCAGCAATCCCATTGCTTGTAATATAAAGTTTATTTCCATATTTAATATCTAGTTCTACTTTGAGGAAAATATATACAACAAAACAGGAAAGCTCTTCACTGTTTTACATATTTTTCTACACGGTTTTATAACTCGTATTCAAAACAAAGTAATTCGCCTTTCTCTAAAACATCCCAGCATCCTAAACAACTTGACTGCCACTGCCGAAATCCCCATCCCAAATAATGTAAAAACACTATAAAAAATAAAAACACTGCTTGATAATCATCAAGCCTTAACATGTCCTGAACTATGAGCATTTCATCTCAAGTGATCCCATCATGCTCCTGTGACCCCAATAATCGCTGAACTTGTGAACATACTCCAGTATACCTGAGCTGGGAGCATTTCAACTCGTGTCTTCTTTTTTATTACATTTATTGAAGTAAATTAGTGCTGCTAAATCTTATTTATGAAATTATATATAATTATTCAATGAATTATGGATTTGTACAGAATTTGAAACTGGCAGTCATGTCCAATGTATTTTGGACAGTCATTGGGTCCAGTAGAGCATTTTACGTCCGTTATACGAGGCAATGTCGGAATTGATAGACCCACGCAATAGCTTTTGATTTTCATTACCTCCATTTAATAAAACAATCACTGGTGATTTTGGTGCAGTTTATTTTCCGAAGCAAACATGGCACACCACAGAAACGTTAGATTTACGATCAATTCCTGATTAGCAAATGTTTGGTGTACTAAACCCGCAGAGAAATGATGCCTTGGGATGGCTTTCTAACTATCTAGTTAGTGCATTATTGTCGGACAATACACTTTTAGTAGAATTTGTGCAGTGCTACGAATAAATGCGTTGCGGGATGATGCGTTATGCTACTGAAGAACAGTATTGCTTAATGAGGCCCTAATTTATTTTTATGAGGTCCTGGTTACTACGTTGAACAATTTAGCAAGTCGATATGGGTAAAGGCAATTTTTGTCAGTAGATGGTGAGATATGAATGAAGATGAGGTGTGAAGTGGTTGTTGCTATCATACTATCAGGAAATCTAGAGCTGACTAAACGGGGAAGACCGCTTCAGTAAAATTATGAAGGTGGACGATTCAATTTGCCACTTTGCTAGCTTGCAGTTAAACCTGGCTACAAGATCACTTGTTTTGTCATTTGAATAAGGCTCCATTAATAGGATATCTGTTTTCAGCATGGCTAAGTCGTATGAAGTAAGATAGTGTTACATGTATACAGCACTAGGATAGTTGGTAATTATCCATAAGTATTGGCCCCTAGTTACAGTAATATTGTCATAACCAAATAACCAGAGGCATGACATTTTCCAGCCAAACAGGTGGCAATAAATATAGCAACGAACCGTGTTACTACTCGTACAATGGTGCTAAAAGCATGGTGACAGTATATTATGTATCCGGATCCACAATCACTAATGGGGCTTTTTAATCATAAAAGTGTGCATTTGTTACCATTGGCTACATGTTTATACTTGATCAATTGGAAGCCAAGACGGAGTTGTATGTTGATGCATAAAAACAGTCGTTCAAGAAGGTGTTGAACTGATTCCGTGACATTCTTTGGTATGTGACAATTTTCTTTATTCCTATATCATATTTTGATCATCAGACACTATATGTTGAGTGTCTAGTTCAAGAAGGTGTTTTACTGATTCAGTGACACTCTTTGGAATGTGACAATTTTCTTTATTCCTATATCATATTTTGATCATCATACACTATATGTCAAGTGTCTAGTTCACGAACGTGTTGTACTGTTTCAGTGGCATTATTTGGTATATAACAATTTTCTTTATTCCTATATCGTTTTTGATCATCAGACACTATATGTTGAGTGTCTAGTTCAAGAAGGTGTTGTACTGATTCAGTGACACTCTTTGGAATGTGACAATTTTCTTTATTCCTATATCATATTTTGATCATCAGACACTTTATGTTGAGTGTATAGTTCACGAAGGTGTTGTACTGTTTCAGTGGCATTCTTTGGAATGTTGCAATTTTATTTATTTCTATATCATCTTTTGATCATCAGACACTATGTATTGAGTGTCTAGACACTATATGTTGAGTGTCAATGAGGCATTGTTTGGATTTGTTTACGGCTGTATTTCTCTGGTTATCTGGCGGTCAGCGAAATATTAAACAGTTTATAATAAATAGAGTTTGTGTTTCCAATCACTGTAACCCAGGATTGGTTTCATTCAGTTTAGCGATCGTTTCATGTGAAATGAAACTTGAAAGAACACGTTCAATTTTAACTTGTATGTGAATTTTTGCCCCATGAAGGGGATTGTGCTTTATATTAACTATTGCCCTATGATGGGGTTGTGATTTGTGTGATTGTTTTGTTGAGGGCTGTCAATTTGTTGTTGACGGTAGCCCGAAATATTGAGCCGTAGCCAAACAATGCCAAACTTAAAATAAAATAAAATTAACTAATATTATTTGTTGTTCTGCATTCTCCAATAATATGTATGCGTGTGTATATATGTGACTTTTCAGTTCTGTTTATGTTTGTATATGTTTTGTGTTATAACATATCGCTTTCCTTCGGTGGAGGTAATAAAGATATCTGTCTATCTACCACTTTTACATCACCTTCAATGTCTACTTCTCTAACTTTACCTCAGCCATTACCACAACATTACAATTACCGCTACCTATATCACTACTGGAATAATATTGATACGCCCGATGAATGTAATTAAAGAAGTAAATGGTATAACGGAATATTCTATCAATTATACGTCTTTTCATTCATTGTCTCTCTATTTCAATGACACACCATTTATTAATCCCTGCTCATGCCGTTTGACGAATGCATAAGTGATATATTACTTGAAAGTCTTAATCAATTTGAATGTGTTACAAATAACAATCTCCTCTTCTTAATATAATGTAGTTGTATAAACTATCTACATATTTCTGAGAAATGCGAAAAAATTGAAGAACAATCAAAATATTTTCTATTATTGACATTGAGTTTAACCGACTACAAAATAAAAGCCATCAGTTGAGGCCACCTGCTGTTTATGTGAGATAGACGTTGTAGGAAGCGTCGAGTACATGGAATAGTCATTATTTTCTGATTGGTGTTCCTCTGAGGCGGTGAACGTTGTGGCCAGCTTCTGATACTCCTGTGTCAACTCCTTTGTAACAGTTTCACTGACGCTCATAACAACATAAATCATACAATGGACACATGAATAGTCACAGTAGTCTCCTGATTCTGTATCGTGATTACACACGGAAGTTGACACGGCATCTTCAACGGAAATATTCACAGAGTAAGCTCCCTTAAGCGGATGTTGTAACAACATACTGAGGTCACACAGTGTTTCGTTCGTCTGCTGAATGAAACGTCCACGTTCCTTAGTAGCGTCTTTGTCATCTTTAACTGTTGTAGTATTTATGTTCTACAATTGCTCCATCAGATTGAAAAGAGTTTGGAAATGAAACAGCATGTCAAGGGCTAGACTGTCCAGATAAACCAGATACTAGAATACAAAAAATGCTAGCGTTAAATATGTAAGATTACACGTTCATCAAATTATCCATCATCAGATACCCACGGGTGTCAATTCCAAAACTCCCCATCCATAACCCGTGGGAAAATACGCTAGCTCAGCCTGCGTCGTTTTATTTAAACAGAACAGAACAAAATACAGCTAACATTAACGTCTTATCAAAACGGCATTTACATGAAACTAGCGTTGCGATTGGATAACGTTCCCTTCATGAAATCGTGAAAGGACCAATGATATGGTTGCAGCGTGGCTTGGTAGAAACGACGCAAAGCTAGTGTAATATCCCACGGGTGATAAATAGAAAACATCGGAATGGACTACACTTGGGTATTAGAAGATGCAAATGATCATGTTCATTTTTTTTCATGAGAAGTAATGTATAAAATGATAACCGCATTTTTCGTCCTATACAAACAAGATGTATTTTTACAACTTAAAATCATTGTTTAAAAAATTACGTTTTTAATAGTTTTATTTATATGTTGATATTTCCTTTAAATACTTTCCCCTCATTTAAGATGTTTCTCAACATACTCCCAGATGTTTCATTGCAAAACATTTTGCTCACTTCCAAACCACATGTCTATATCGCCTTAATATATTTGATTCACATATCTTCAAACCAATATTGATTAACCCCTTTAAAATTACTCTGGAGATTATAATGTAAGGAAAACATATGATATAAAATCAAATGAAAATAGTTCAATGTGCACTTTATAAAATATGTTTTGGATGTTGATGCAAACAACTAAGACTTTTATTGATATTTGAATGGGTCATTAGTGTGCACTTTACTCACGTAATACATAAAACCGGTGTTATAGAATTTAAATATAAAAGATATACTCACGTTAGTGGTCTCAACATTTGTTGCATTCACCAGACGAAAACTGATATCGATGTCTGGTACGGTGCACAAGTGTAATTAAAAATCCATCTACATATAAGAAAAACAAAAACTATTGTAAATTGATGTGTCTTACTATAATAAATTAAATATAATAAAGTTAAATAGAGTTTAAACATATTTAATTTACTTCGATTATTTACAAGCTCGAAGAAGTCTTCCTGGGTAGGACCGGTACTAACCATATATACCACACAGTTGTGGCAGAGGACCGAACCAAATATCATCCGATTTGTGTCCGACGCTCTACCACTGTATCGCGCGTTTCACACTTAAGTACACCAGGTGATAATAAGGAAATTAATTAGGACGATGTATTAAAAATTATTGTATCTATAAAATATGCTAATGGCGAATTTGCAATTTATTAATTTAAACTCTCCAATGATAAATTAGTTATGCTCGTAATGTTTGTTATCACAATGCTATATCTATGATATAACTCATGCTTATGGCAAATATTGAGTTTTAATAAAAGTATTCGCCATAAACAGTTATCTACATGAATGTCTAACACAAATATATAATATGACTTAAGGAAAAACTTAACTACACTACATTGAAAGGCAATGTAGTTCTTTTTTGGTTTATCGATCATGTCGTCTTATAATAACTCCACATTTATATCTACAACTACAGAGTAAAACCAGATTTAAAATGTTAATGTAAATTGTGTATACTCCGCAGAACATAACAATAGGGTGTTAAGAATATAACTATTAAAATTAATACCCTAAATAATATATACTTAATACCTTTAAAAACGCAGTGGGCACTGTATCAAACCTAGATATGACCTGAACGATACACCAATCAATCTACTTTGTTTTTCAACGTAATTACAACACTTTAATCACTTTAAAATATAAATTTTAAAAATTAAATGCGGTCGACATACAAATGTACATAAAGCGATAACAATGATAGCAGATATAGGATGTGAAATATATTCAACAACTCGCGGTTTTTAAGGCGTTTAGTATATTGATAATAACAAAGTTCATTGTCTAGTTATAACATTACATGTAAATTAATTATTTTAATAATAATGTAAATGAAATGTTTTCATTATCCATAAAACAAAGCAACAACAGGGGATTAAAAAGTTTCTATGCATGACTCGTTTATATATATATACATACAATAAACATACTATTGGTAAACTCTCTGAGCTTTCGTGATGTCACCAGAAATGTCGAAAGTCTGGTTTTCGTTTGTCTTAAAGCAGGCAGTGGGATCGTATACGTTTACTATTTAAAACTTCGGACTATATCATTTACAACATACAGCCATTAGCCTTTGAATAAATACATGATTTGCCCATTTAACAATTATACGGGATTTTACTGAAAAAAGTATTTCAAGATCACATATTATGAATACGTGAAATTTGCTAAAAATTATAACGAGACGGATACTAATTTTATTGTATGACATTATAATTTCCAAGTGTCTCCTGTCCGGCTAGATTGTGTAACACGGTTTTAAAAACATTATACTAAAATAAAGACGTAATTGACAAACCGGAGTCGTGTCTTACTACAAAAAAAAATGTTTGTAACAGGTGTCTACGAATTTTCTTTACACACCCTATATTATACAGAAAAGCAGCATACCGATGTAATGTTTTGTTGTTTTTGTTGTATGGTATTTAGCGTCGCTTACAACAAATATTCAGTCATTTCACGACGGCGTCTACTTGAAACAGTATTCATAGTGCTACCATACTGGAGTATCATGCTAAGGACACATGATATGATACCCTGCCTAGTTACATTATACGACAGCGGCCCAAACAAACCCAGAACTATCCTCTAAATGATGAGCGCCAAGCGAGGAAGCTGCTAGTTCCATTTTATGTGTATGGCCTGGCCGGGATCTAACCCACGACATTAGCTACAATTACAAGCTTTAAACCAACAAAAACGATACTAGCATCATTTTTGCAATTATTATCTAAATTCCCCATTTCTAATCATTTAAATACATTTTTATTATAATGTGTACTAAAACTTTCAGAACTGTTTCATTTTCTAAACATTTAACATTTGTATACTTGTACAAGTCAACATAGACGATTCTGAACACAAACCAATTATTATTTTCTTACTTACATTTTGTTTTATATCTTGAGCAAGATATTGGAGACCATCCAAACCGTTTGCAACATCTTTCAGTTTCTGCCTTACGTCATCTAAAGACATATTATTGTTTCCTTTCTTAGACGTTTTCACACCGCAGAAGTTGAGTTCTACTGGAGCCGTTGCATTAGACAAAGGAACAGTACACGGTTCAGTACCTTCACTTGCTTTATATGTGGTTCCAATCTCTTGAATAGGTTTTGCAATAGTATTAATTGCCATGCCAAACATAAACACGATATGTAGCCGGTGGCCCTGGGTTAAAACTGAAGATTTAAGAACAAGTTATTATTATTATTATCACATGACGACAAATAACATACAGCAGTTACATGTAACACTTCAATTTTACCATCTATATGACATGATGACAAATTACATACAGCAGTTACATGTAACACTTCAAAACCATCTATCACACCTATGCATGCTTCAGTTATTAGTTTCTCCTCGTTGGGGATGCCTGAAATGTTCACAAAATAGCCTTTAAAGTGTTGTACATAAGGACACGTCCAAAGGACGAGCCAACAAGTAAGCAAAAAGATACCTAACTATTTGATGGAATGTAGTAAATGTGACACAGCCTATCATCCCAAAATAGTGTTAAAAGTACCTATTCGTGGGCTGGTTGTCCGTGCTTCCGTGCCAACTTCTATAAAAACCTCTCCCAAAACGTGGCAGTATTACAATCGGTGTTTTAGTCACACTAATAAAAGATGACCCTTCGAAAAAAAACACAGAACACAATAAACAAATAGCAAACACGGTCGGAGTCAGTTCGTAAGGCACAATGAAAAATGCGCAAAATAACTCGCGCATCCTGTCATCGTTTTAAGGGGTACTAATATTTTATTCTCAAGCAACACACCAAATGAATTCCAAACTTTCATGGAACCAAAAATAAAAACAAAGTAAGAAAAAGGGGCGACTATTCTACCCATTATGTCTCTTACTTTTCATAATTTCTTAAAGTAGGAATAAAAACTGTATCTGGACTAAAGTGTACTGAATATTTCAATCATATTAACTTGATTTTTTTAACAACATGCACACGCATATTGATATGAATGTTGTCTTTATTATGAATTTGACTAAGTTTATAAATTAAAAAAAATAAATTGAGATATTCAGTTTAACAGCTCGATGAACAGCAAACATGATTTGTATGTTACGGACCATGGCAATAAATACTCCCACATATACTTACATATATACCTACATACATATTTATACATATACCCACACATATTCTTACAAAATGCAAATTTTAAGATTTACATTTCGCTTGCTGTTGATTTGTATGTTTCAATACAACTATAACTAACAATGCATGAAACGAATGCTACTTTTATACATATACCTTAAAAAATTCCGACTCTTTCAAATTTCCGAAAGTTTTTGTTTACTTTTACTTCTATCTTTTGTCTACTTGGTTGCATGTATATGATTAAACATCATAGCGTGAGGATATATCAGTCCCTGAAATAAAACAACAGTTTAACTGGAAAGTTATATCAAAAGCAAATATTTGCTGACTTTACCAATCAAATGAAAATGGGTTATGATATCAATGGCGATCTTAAATTCAGTTATTTCATTACTAGTATTTTTACGTATTTCATGAAAAGCAGCTGTGTTATTTGGCTAATACTGTGAATAATCGACGCGATCCGTTGATTGTTTCAACCACACATTCAGATAATTGTATATACGAGGGGCGTTCAATAAATTGTGTTTTGTTTATAATGAAATATAAAAAACAAAAATATCTTGATAATAGTTGGTTCATACCTTCAAAGGGTCCATTTTAACAGAATGGCATTTTTTCAATATTTTTAAGAATATATCTTATAGTCTGTTTTGTGTACAGCAATCAGATACTAAATATTACACTCTGTTGGCGATGCAATACCTTCGTCTGTCTTTGGAGGCCATATTTTGCTGCCATTCATTCTATGAGACTTAAAATAGTTGACTTACGTTTTATCTTCTTGCTATAACCATGTACATATGAAAAACTATGATGCATGTTCTATACTTTTGCAACGCACACTCATAAAGGTAAGTATATGGACACATTTACCAGTTCCTTTTTCAACTATATTTGACTACAGTGTATATTTCTTAATGAAATCGCAAGATTTGTTTGTTGGTGTAATCGAATGCACAATAAATAAATTTATCTGACTGTGACATTTCATGATATACATGTTCATAATTTATGGACAAAATATTTATTGAACGCCCCTCATAATTATAGCTGCAGTATCATGTGTCACCTGAAGCTGTGTGTTTGTATGCGACACTGCAACTGAGATTATTCAATTAAATATCGCAATTATCAGCTGAAACTAATAAAATCATTGTTTCTGTTAAAAATGAACAGTTATTTTACTTGTAGATAGATTATGAAACACTGTCTCACGGGCAGTTAACGTTCGATTTCTTCCTGAAAAAATACCGTTAAGTTACATAGTTGTCACTACAATGGTTTCGTAGTTTATATTACTTATAGTTCCATAAAAATCATTAATTAGTTGTTTAAACTTTAAAAATGTCGATTTACCTCAGATAAAATATTTCTTTAATAAAAAAAAAGGTTGCATCTAGTTTACGTTCAGTTACAAATTGTCACTGATGTGGTTAGCTTTTAAAAAATTTAAATGCGTGTTCCTAATAAAACTTTGGCCAGTTTTTTGAAATGTTGGTATGAAGAAATGATCTTTTTTGACTGTATGTTTTTTATGTTTTTTATAACTTGTCGAAAAATTATTATATTATGTAAATACTTCATTACATTATGTCGAAACTTTGTCGATATAATAAAGTTTCGACATAATGTAATGAAGTATTTACACAATATAATGACGTATCTACATAATGTAATAAACAGTATACATAATATAATAAAGTATCTACAACATGTAATAACGTATCTACATAATATAATAATCAAAGCACATAATATAATGATGAATGCACATGATATAATAAGGAATGCACATAATTCATATAAAATGGACCACATAAGACAGCTATGGCGTTCCATACATTCACCTTGATTCACAGGCGATAACGAGTGTATGAACCACTCCCCTGGATACACAGGCGTCAATAACGAATATGAACATGACACTTGGACACACAGGCGCCAATAACGATTGTATGAACCACTCACCTGGATACACAGGCGTAAATAACGAATATGAACATGATACTTGGACACACAGGCGCTAATAACGAGTGTATGAACCACTCACCTGGATACACAGGCGTCAATAACAAGTATATGAACAATTCGCCTGGATACACAGACGTCCATAACGAGTGTATGAACTACTCACCTGGATACACAGGCGCAAATAACCAGTGTATGAACCACTCCCTGGATACACAGTCGTCAATAACGAGTGCATGAACCACTCATCTTTATACACAGGCGTCAATAATGAGTGAATGAACCAGTCAATTGGATACACAGGCGCCAATAACGAGTGTATGAACCACACCCCTGGATACACAGGCGTCAATAATGAGTCACTGTGTATGAACTCACCTGGATACACAGGCGTCAATAACGAGTGTATGAACCATTCCCCTGGATACACAGGCGTCAATAACGAGTGTATGAACCCGTCACGTGGATACAAAGGCGCAAATAACGAGTGTATGAATCACTTATTTGGATACACAGACATCAATAATGAGTTTATGAACCAGTCACCTGGATATACAGGTTTATATAATAAGTGTATGAACCACTCACCTGGATACATAGGTACCAGTAACGAGTGCATTAACCAGTAACCCGGGTACACTGGCGCCAATAACGAGTGTATGAACCATTCCCCTGGATACAAAGGCGTCAGTAATGAGTCACTGTGTATGAACAACTCACCTGGATACACAGGCGTCAATAACGAGTGTTTAATCCACTCACCTGGATACACAGGCGCCAATAACTAGTGTATGAACAAATCACCTTAATACATAGGCGTCAATCACGAGTGTATGAACCACTCGCCTCGATATTCAGGCGTCAACAACGATTGTATGAACCGCTCACCTGGATACACAGGCGCCAATAACGAGTATATGAACCACTCACATGGATACACAGGCGTCAATAACGAGTATATGAACCACTCACATGGATACACAGGCGTCAATAACGAGTATATGAACCACTTACATGGATACACAGGCGTCAATAACGAGTATATGAACCACTCACATGGATACACATGCGCCAATAACGAGTGTATGAACCACATACGTGGATACACAGGCGTCAATAACGAGATTATCAACATCACAACTGGATACACAGGTGTCAATAACGAGTATATGAACCACTCACATGGATACACAGGCGTCAATAACGAGTATATGAACCACTCACATGGATACACAGGCGTCAAAAACGAGTATATGAACCACTCACATGGATACACAGGCGCCAATAACGAGCATATGAACCATTTACCTGGACAACATACGCCAATAACAAGTGAAGGAACCAATCACCTGGATACACAGGCGTCAATAAAGAGTGTATGGACCACTCACCTGGACATACATACGTCAATAACGAGTGTATGAACTACACATTCACTTGGATACAAAGGCGCCGATAACGAGTGTATGAACCACTCACCTGGATACACAGGCGTCAATAACGAGTGTATGAACCACTCACTTGGATACACAGGCGTCAATAACGAGTGTATGAACCACTCACTTGGATACACAGGCACCAAAAAAGAGTGTTTGAACCACTAATCTGGATAAACAGACGTCAAAAATGAGTGTATGAATCACTCACCTGGATACACAGACGTCAATAACGAGTGTATGAACCAGTCACCTGGATACACAGGCGTCAATATTGAGTGTATGAACAACTCATCCGGATACACAGGCGCCAATAACGAATGTAAGAACCACTCACCTGGATACTCAGGCGATACACTGGCGTCAAAAACGAATGTATGAACCAATCACCTGGATACACAGGCGTCAATAATGAGTGTATGATCCACTCACCTGGATACACAGGCGCCAATAACGAATGTAAGAACCACTCACCTGGATACTAAGGCGATAACGAGTGTATGAACAACTCCCCTGGATATATAGGCGTCAAAAACGAACGTATGAACCAATCACCTGGATACACAGGCGTCAATAATGAGTGAATGATCCACTCACCTGGATTCACAGGCGCCAATAACGAATGTAAGAACCACTCACCTGGATACTCAGGCGATAACGAGTGTATGAACAACTCCCCTGGATATATAGGCGTCAATAACGAATGCATGAACAAATCACCTGGATACACACGTGTCAGTTATGAGTGTATGAACCAATCTCTTGGATACACAGGCGTCAATAACGAGTGTATCCACCAATCACCTGGATACACATGTGTCAATAACGAGAGTATGAACCAATCACATGGATACACCGGCGCCAATAACGAGTGTATGAACCACTCACGTGGATACACAGGCGTCAATAACGAGTCTATGAACCTCTCACTTGTATACACATGTGTCAATAACGATTGCATGAACCAATCACCTGGAGACACAGGCGTCAATAACGAGTTTATAAACAACTCCCCTTGATATACAGGCGTCAATAAAGAATGTATGAACCAATCACCTGGATACACAGGCGTCAATAACGAGTGTATGAACCACTCACCTGGATACACAGGCGCCTATTACGAATATATGAACCACTCACTTTGATACACATGTGTCAATAACGAGTGTATGAAACACTCACCAGGATACAGAGTATATGAAACAACTCTCCTGGATTCGCAGACGCCAATAACGAGTGTATGAACCAGTCACTTGGATACACAGGCACCAAAAACGAGTGTTTGAACCACTAACTGGGATAAACAGACGTCAAAATTGAGTGTATGAATCACTCACCTGGATACACAGACGTCAATAACGAGTGTATGAACCAGTCACCTGGATACACTGGCGTCAAAAACGAATGTATGAACTAATCACCTGGATACTCAGGCGTGACGAGAGTATGAACAACTCCCCTGGATATATAGGCGTCAATAATGAATGCATGAACAAATCACCTGGATACACATGTGTCAATAATGAGTGTATGAACCAATCTGTTGGATACACAGGCGTCAATAACGAGTGTATGAACCAATCACCTGGATACACCGGCGCCTATTACGAATGTATGAACCACTCACCTGAATACATAGGCGCCTATTACGAATATATGAACCACTCACTTTGATACGCATGTGTCAATAACGAGTGTATGAATCACTCATCAGGATACAGAGTGTATGAAACAACTCTCCTGGATTCACAGACGCCAATAACGAGTGTATGAAACACTCGCCTGGATACACAGACGCCAGTAACGAGTGTATGAAACACTCTCCTGGATACACAGACGCCAATAACGAGTGTATGAAACACTAACCAGGATACACAGACGCCAATAACGAGTGTATGAAACACTCTCCTGGATACACAGACGCCAATAACGAGTGTATGAACCACTCACTTGGATACACATGTGTCAATAACGAGTGTATGAAACACTAACTAGGATACACAGACGCCAATAACGAGTGTATGAAACACTCTCCTGGATACACAGACGCCAATAACGAGTGTATGAAACACTCACCTTGGGCGGTATTCACCAACAAGTTTTAAGACAATTCTTAGACTTGAACTCAACAATGGATTTTGAAAAACACATTTAAAGACCCATTCTCAGACCAAAACTTGCAAGCATGTAGGGACACCTGATACATAGTCAAAACAACTCTCATAATTACCCTAACTGTCATGGTAAACTAGATATCTATGGTTGAAATTTAGATTTTCACGCTCAAGTCTAAGAATATTCTCAAGAATGGTTGGTGAATACGACCCCAGGATACACAGGCGTCAATAACGAATGTATTAGCATCAATCACCTGGATACACAGTCGTCAATGACGAATGTATGAGCACCAATCACCTGGATACACAGGCGTCAATGACGAGTGTATGAACCAGTTACCTTGATCTAAATTCATCAATATTTTGAGCCCGAGATTTACACTCAGACTCAAAATGTCAACAATTTAAGATTCTATTTAACAAGCAAAGTACTATATCTATTTTCAGAAACGAGCAGTTTTAATAATTCTTTAACATAAAAGATAACAATAGCACATGCTTTACCCTTATTTGTATGTTTACAGGGTTTTACAGAATTACTATATTTTGAGTCTGAGTCCGATTCTCAAACTCAAACTATTGATGAATTTAGGCCCATGATACACAGGCGTCAATAACGAATGTATGAGCCACTCTCCTGGATACACAGGCGCCAATAACGAATGTATGAGCCACTCTCCTGGTTACACAGGCGTCAATAACGAGTGTATGAACCACTCACCTGGATACACAAGCGTCAATAACGAATGTATGAGCCACTCTCCTGGATACACAGGCGTCAATAACGAGTGTATGAATCAGTTACCTGGATACACAGGCGTCAATAACGAGTGTATGAACCAGTTACCTGGATACACAAGCGCCAATAACGAATGTATGAGCCACTCTCCTGGATACACAGGCGTCAATAACGAGTGTATGAATCAGTTACCTGGATACACAGGCGTCAATAACGAGTTTATGAATCAGTTACCTGGATACACAAGCGTCAATAACGAATGTATGAGCCACTCTCCTGGATACACAGGCGTCAATAACGAGTGTATGAATCAGTTACCTGGATACACAAGCATCAATAACGAATGTATGAGCCACTCTCCTGGATACACAGGCGTCAATAACGAGTGTATGAATCAATTACCTGGATACACAGGCGTCAATAACGAGTGTATGAACCAGTTACCTGGATACACAAGCGCCAATAACGAATGTATGAGCCACTCTCCTGGATACACAGGCGTCAATAACGAGTGTATGAACCAGTTACCTGGATAAACAGTCGTCAATAACGAGTGTATGAATCAGTTACCTGGATACACTGGCGTCAATAACGAGTGTATGAACCAGTTACCTGGATACACAGTCGTCAATAACGAGTGTATGAATCAGTTACCTGGATACATAGGCTTCAATAACGAGTGTATGAACCAGTTACCTGGATACACAGGCGCCAATAACAAGTGCATGAACCAGTTACCTGGATACACAGGCGCCAATAACGAGTGTATGAACCAGTTACCTGGATACACAGGCGTCAATAAAGAGTGTATGAACTAGTTACCTGGATACACAGGCGCCAATAACAAGTGTATGAACCAGTTACCTGGATACACAGGCGCCAATAACAAGTGTATGAACCACTTACCTGGTTAAATTCAATGGTTATTGACACCTGTGGAGAAGCTGAGGTTGTTCATTTGTTTTCACAACAGGAAATCAATCATAACCTCATTATCTTATTTTTTCGTAATTAAATAATATTCCTATGCCATGGCGACAGCGGCGGCATTTTTATGATGATACATCTACACTGTTAACCACTGATGTCATCAGCTGAGGACCACCCGTCATCACTTGTTTCACATCCCAGGACAAGCTCGTGGTGGTGGAGCGATAGTGTTGGCCAAACACTACCCATCAGTGGTAGGCTTCCAGCTTTTTGCCTGTCTTCTCAGCCATAGCCAGAAGGAGTTCTTTTCTGCAGCTTTGGAGATTCTTCCAACTGCCAGCTTCTTCTGAAGTCCTGACATTCCGATGTCTTGGAGTAATTTCCACAGGGATTGAGCTGGGAATGCGCGCGTCCCTACTTCTATGGGATAGCTCCACACTTTCCAACCCTCTTCTCTACACTGCTGGACAGGATTGTCGTACTTGGTTCTCTTCCTCTCATTTGCCTGGTTGCATCTTTCCTCCCAAAGCGGCGTCAGTTCCACAATCATCAGTTTCTTGCAAGTTGTTAAAAGCAGAACAATATCTGGCCGTAGAGTGGTATGGATAATGCTTGGAAACTGCAGCTTCCTGTCAAGGTCTACCCTCATGTCCAGCCTCATTTCCCGATATTTGCGGGCCTTCGATTTCCATCTTCGGCCTAGAAATGGGACGCAATTGGAAAACAGGATTTTTTTTTTATCTCATTTATTTTTGGTATTATTTCAAGACCTTAATGTCTAGGGCGTTGTTTAGTCGTTACAGTAGAGACTTGGTCTTTCAAGGAGATTTGATGCATATGATGGTCAGCAGCGGCCAAAATATATGAAAATGTAAAATTCTAAAAAGACTTCTTCAAATTTGTTCATATTTTATACATGTGTAAAGTATCCCTGCGGGTAGGTGTTTCAAGTGTGTTAAAATCATGTGAGCGACTAAATCAAATTTGGGTATTTTGTTTCAAATTAAGGTTTTTTAGTTTTAAGAACTGGCTTCTTTTTCTTCTTCTTTTCGTCTTCTTCTTTTTCTACTTTTCCTTCTTCATTTTTTCATCTTCTTGCTAATGTGTCATGTATATATTCCATGCGTTTTATATCCAAATGTCAACTGTGGATACTAGAAGCTCCCTCGCTTGACGCTCAGTATTTAGAGGACAGTTCTAGGTCTGGTCGGCCTGGTGTCAGTATATTGTGACTGGGTGGGGTATCATACCATGTGTCTGCGACTTGATACTCCAATGTGACAGCGCTCAGAATACTGTCTCATGTGAAAACCGTCGTGATATGACTGAAAAATTATTGAAAGCGACGCTTAACACCATACAATAACCACAAACTGCGAATTATTTTGAAAAAAATATTTTTCACTTTCAGGTGCTTATTTTGAATTCCAACCCCGATTTTATTAAACAATATTTTGCAGATTAATAAAGTAAATATCTACAGTGGAACAGATCATAGCATAAACAAACCTGAACATTATATAAACTGATGCAGAATTTAAAAAATGTATTTCATACTTGATACACACCTTGTATTTACTGATATATGTGCAGGTAGTAAAAGCTTTTCATTAGATAATTGACCTGCCGAGAGAGCGACAATCGCTCCGCCCACTGGTCACATGGTGTTGTTTGTAAATACAATGTAATGTTTACCTAGATATCGTAAGCTTGTCTATGGAAATGTTAGTTGCAACTAATATCGATCGATGATTGGCTAATCACCTTGTTTGATTGACAGCCCGCGTCAGGTCATTTACCAACCCAGTTGTGGTGGCCATTTTTTTCTAAAATATCTGATAGTGGAGAATGTTCTCTCTCAACTTCTCGTTCAGACTTTACGGGATTGCCTTTCGGCTTCAGACATATCTCCAATATGGAGATGAACAATTAATATCTGATTATTCATTGACTTGTTTTCGTCTGATAATTGGATATATTTTCCCATTATCTCCCTACATTTATTTACAGGAAGTGTCAAAACATTTCACATATCTTCGGCATAATGGATAGATGTGTGGAAGTGACGTCTTGTTTTTCGTTGAATAATTTTGAACATATAATAACCCTTTATTTGTTCAAAACAGTGAGGGTAGAAGGGGCATCTTTTTTGTATGGTGATTAAATACAATGTCAACTAAAATGCGATTTTCATGTAATTCGGAAAATAAATATTTACTTTGAGATGAGATTTCGAGTCAGAGACAGTTACTTGAGAATCCATAGAATATAATATAATGTTTAAACCCAGAGTATGATACAGGGACTCTTATTTGGAACAGAAAACAGAAAACGCAAAAACACAACATTTAATTCTCTTCTAAAAACATTTCCAAATCAGTGATTAAATACATCTATTGTATCACCACAATACGTATAATAGTTATCAATTTTGGTTCTTAACACCGACGTTGGTCCTTCTTCACAGTCAAATACGATAAAGCCAAACCTGTTTAAGCGGCCATATATATTTACCAGCTACATTTGCTATTTGCGATTTCTATGGTTTCAGAGCACATTAAATTGTATTAAGCTACAACCTGTCTTAAAATATCACTTTTACTCATTCCCTTTACTGGCTGCTTATGACAGGTTTGACTGTAACAAGTAATGTTAGGGCTGAAATAGTATGTAATATTAAAACACGTCAGCAAGTCAGTTCTAAAACTTTTAAAATATTTATTTGAAACTATGATCTCCCTTGAATACTCAAGACGAAGGAAGAGTTGATATATATAACTCAGGAAATTAATAGCTATCACAAAACCGTTGAAGTTTTAAAACAAACCTTGTCAATGTATGAATGTTTTTCTTTATAATTGCAGATATAGAACCAGTGAAAAAGTTTAGCCCAGACACGATGTAGATTTTGGTTTTTTCGCCGTGTTTGGAACGTAAATGTTTCAATGGGGCTCTATGGGTAATGTAATAGCGGTGTGAGACGAATACTGTGACACTGAATATCTACTACAAAATAGTATATGTTGCCAAAGAAACTATATCAGCTACGTCCATGTTACTCTCAGACGGTGATTAGGCTTTTCTATACACGGCTTTGTTCCGTACAGGTGGTGACAACGGCGTCATGTCGCTGTTAAAAAGCTCCGAAACCTACAGATGAGAAGCAGACAACATTAGTAAATCAACAGTCGTAATTTAAAGGAACAGACGACTTTTCTTAACTTTGAAAAGTGTCATACATACAATAAACAGTTAAAATGTGCTACAATCCATCAATGAAATCAAAGTACACAAAAGTACTGCTAGTCGGTATTTATTAAATATGCATACGCCTTCATAATTTGGTTGATATTGTTATAGCTTTTGGTTTATTTTATGCAACATTTTTTGAAAAATGACATAATACAATGTCCACAATATAGTTTTATTGTTTGATTTGGTTCTGCTTGCTTATGTTAAATACAAGCAAATATAAAATAATCAGTAGAAATAAAAAGTAGTCCCTGTCGCGTATGATCGTTTTGGCGGTGATCAACCTGCAAAACTTCAGGAATAGTGCGGTCATTGGAAACTGGAAATGCTTCATATGGCGTATAAATACTCCTTGTTTCTTGTTCTTTAAAAATGCATTTTCTGTTAATACTCCTTTTTTTATTTGAATGGCATAATTGATATAGTGTTAACATTTAAAATGATTTTAAAAGCATTGTCACGTTTGAATTGAGGATTTAGACAAAAAAATGATGCTAAAGAATCGGGGTATGAATGCATGTACATGATTTCGGAAGTCTACTTTCACTTTGTCAACAGCATACACACTATACATAGAAAAAATCTCTTTTTGCCACAAAACCCCTTCTTTTCTCATTATATTTTGGTAGTGCAGTATTTGACAAACAATAAAATAAATTTTACTTATTTCATTTGAGTTCTCTATGAATAACAAGCGTGCAATCTTCTTTAATTATAACAGAATAAAGAACAAATGGTGGACTTACACGTTGATCACTACGACATACTCAGGGACATGCCTTTGACATAAATCCCGGCTAAAATTGTTTAAAACGTTTAAGAAATCCAACCTCATTGGTTCGAACACGACCGATTCGAACCCGGCTGGACTGGACAAAATAGTTTGAGTTACGAACGGTTGTTCAACCCAAGTATTATTCAATATCCTACAATGCATGTTCATGAGTATGAATTGAAATATGAATTCGCCAGGGACCAGATAAATGGTTCGAGATATATGTGGTGTTCCAGCCATCGGTGTTCGAGCCGACGAAGTTTTACTGTATTTAACCTATAACCTACCATTTCCATGTAATCATTTACGATGTTGTACGTAATCACCATATTCTTCTTGTCAGGCTGGTCGATGGGTTTCATTACTTCCGTCATCGTGTTTCCCCTCATTGATATGTTCATCTGATAAAAAAATTGGTTTCAACATATATTATATTACCAATATAAGTATGCATGTATACAGCAAATGGATTGGGCCACAAGTTCTCTAAACGCGTCTGACTACCTATCCGGGGTCATGAGTTCGAATCCCCAGTCTCCGTGATGGTTGATATACGACATTGTGTCTCATCATCATTTGTCTCTCACCGCTGATTTAATTGGAGATTGCGGAGATAGAGTGTGTTCGAGTACTGGTTATCCTTTCAGGATCCCAGGAAACAGTGGTTAAGTTAACTGATCGTCTGTTAGCCCTCGATGATATTCAATCAATCAATAATCCACTCTCAACTTAGATTCCGTCTTTCCCTTATAATTCAATGGACAGTGGCTTTGTTAAAACACAATTAAGATTGTCACAATGCATGCATTGACTGTTAAGAGAAGGACAATAAAAATCGGGAAAAAGAAGAATAAACAATCAAAGGAGAAAAAGTTAACTCCAGTAAGACAGACTAGTAGAATGACAAAATAAAAGATGGGTTTAGCGGTTAAGCTGTAAATACTTTTTTAATAATTTTGATTTTCCTTAAAAATATATTTCTTAATGGCAAACCTCAATACAAAATTGACCTCCCTTCCTTTCAATTTTGGCTGTAAGTGCAAAACTATTATAAAGATAATATAGTTTTAACTGACTTATTTTACATTGGCTGTGTCTTACAACTTGGACCAATCACATTCGAAGTCCCCTTAGGTAGAAGTTTTCCTATACATACGCGGATAAAGTGGCTTGCTGAAGGCCGCCGTGGCTTAGGATCGGACACATGGTCCCCCGATCTGGATCTGATGCTCTATTATCGGACCGAGGTGTTCCCCGTGGCTGAGTGATATGAGGCATGTTTTCAAATGACCAATAATGGTGCTAAAGTCGTGGGTTCGAAACAACGTTACGTGAAAGAAAATTGCCAAGCACTTGTGGAAGGACGGAGGTTATATTCAGATTCATTCTGAGGTCTTCTTCTATAATTAAAAATGGATGTTTGCAATATATAGGCACTGTCATATGTTGCAGTGAAACGCTCAACGCGAGGGGACAATCACCGACAGTGGACAGTTACCAAGAGTTGGCATACTCTGCATTCGATTCTGGGAAATAGTATTACACTAGTTCTAAAATAAGTTCTCACAACTTAGAAAATTCACGCTCAAAGTCTTCATGGGTAGAACCAGTACTAAGCATATGAGGAAAATATGTCTTGCTCAAGCTCACAACATAGTCGTTGGGGCGGCATCGAACACACGACCCTCCGATCATGGGTAATAATATTACATGATAATAGACAGCACATGTAGTAGACAGACAGGTGCAGTAGGACGTTGGCTAAGCGAATTGAACAATAACCAAAATGGAACAATAATCGGCGTTTGCTTACTCCATTTCTTATAATTATACGGTGTAAAAGAAGGACTCGGGTTAAGTACCGTCAGAATTGACTTACGTTTGTTTTGTGGCCGGGTCCCGGTTCAGTAAAAATAAAATCTTCGCTGAGTTTGAAATCGGCTGGCATGTTAAAATCCGGCATGGTATCGGGACATGGCAAAAAGTCCAAGTGAATGCAGCCCTCGTCGTTGACTTGATAAGTGAGCTTTGGTTTTGCGCTAAGAAACATCGCTATTTCTTCTTTCGATGATCCTGTTAATAAAGGGTTAAGTATGAGGTAAGATTGAACCAATGTTCCATTCCAGTGTAATGTACTGAACTGGCTTTTGTTGCATCAACAAATTTAAAAATTGTCTGGTCTGTCCCAGAACCTTATATCTCCCGAAACAGGTCTCTTAACCACTAATGGAAAAAGCAGGGAATTCTATGCCTGTCCATAATTCATAGCAATCGAACGCTTAGTAAATTATGACGTCATTCAGATTTTCCCTGAGGCAACTAACCAATCAGCATGCTCGTAACAATTGCTAGTGAACGGACCCAATCGGGAGAGCTGGGTTCGTTCTACAGATTATATTTAAAATTAAATCAAATAAAAGCATTTAAGTGATCATGATTTTAGACTGATTCAAGAAAATCTAATTTGATTTCATTGACATTGGTTAAAGAATATTAAAGTATCCAGTCATAGTGTTTAAGTATTTAAGCAAAGATTAAGAATATGTAAGCAGGAGCCCTGGGATCGTATTCACCAACCATTCTTGAGAATATTTTTAGACTTGAGCTTGAAAATCCAAATTTCAACCTTATATAGATATCCATGACAAATAGAATAAGTGTGAGAGTTGGTTTGACTATTGATTAGGTGTCCCTACATACTTGTAAATTTGTGTCTAAAATAATGGTGCCTCAGTGATGTTGTTTTTTAAAATTCATTCTTGAGTTAAAGTCTTAGAATAGTGTAACAGAATAAGATCCTGACCATGCTGATAGTCTATCTAAATAAGACACATTTGTGAACATTGCAACTGTACGTCTGGTTTTACAAGCAAACACTCATTGTATTAAACGAGCATGCCATTAATAAGACTATTTCTACATGGAACAACAATGATTATATACATAATCATCCATATTTAATCGTCGCTTTCAATAATTTTTCAGTCATATCGCAACGGTGTCTACTTGAGACAGTATTCTGAGCGCTGTCACACTAGAGTATCATGCCGCAGACACATGGTATGATACCCCACTACCCCAACCAGTCACATTATACTGACACCGGGCCGACCAGACCTAGAACTCTCCTCTAAATGCTGAGCGTCAAGCTAGTACCATTTTTAAAGTCTTTGGTATGACCCGGCCGGGGATTGAACCCACGACCTTCCGCATGCGAGGCGGACGCTCTACCACTACACCACACCGCGGTCTCAATGTAAATGAAGAAATAGTATTGCGAAGCGTGGTATACTCAGTTACTCTACTGAGTAACGTTTGAAATCAAAGCTGCGAGTAATTAGTTTGCTTAATTAATGTGTTCTAACCCAATGAATGTTTGACCAGAAGTCAGCATGATACTTCCTTTTTTCTGAAAAATTTCCCTGGACCCCAACCCACAGAAGGGAAAATCCCCCTACCCCTTGAGTAACTTCCTTATTTGTCACGCTACGCCCGTTTGAATTGAGAAATGTCGTAGTTTCGACAATTAAATATAATTCAATGTGTTGATAATGACGTTTACACTCATTCAAACTATAAAATAACCTACCTGATTTTTCCAAAAAGTGTTCCATATTTTCATCTTTTTCCTTGATATTAATCCAGGTACCCACAAAGGTTTCCTTAAAAGCCTCCATCTTAATAAATTAACACGTAGATACAAAAGTTCGTACGAGTTAAAGTGTTGTATTCTGGGTCAATACAGCCGTGAGAATGTGTCTGTACTGATATTAACACAGGGTATTGGCAATCGAAACATCGCTCGGCCATATATACGAATTTATTTCGAACGTTTACGGAAATGGCCGAGCGGTGTTCCGATTGAGGGTATTGGTGTAGTGTGGGTTTTGGTATTGTTAAGCCAGTGTTGATATAAATCGGAAAGTTAGTGTAGCAGTTTACTTTAAAGGCACGCATGGCGATTTTGATTTACTCTTCAGGCTAACGTTTCTTAACAATAAAGTATTTACAGTATGCAGATATGAAATCGAAATACCCCAAAGTAGATAGACCCGTAATCTCGTTTCTGTTTTGGGTCCTTTTTGACCGAGTAGTCTAAGGCGCCGTCTCAAGATCACTCACCTCTCAACGATAAGGTCGTAGGTTCGAGGTTTGATCGCTTCAAAAATCTTTATATGGGAAAGTTTGCCAGTTACTTGCGGAAGGACGGCGTTTCAAATCATATTTATTTTGAGGTATCCCTACACCATTAAAACTGGATATACCATATATAACCTGAAATGAGTTAAAAACAGCGTTAAACACCAATAAAAAAAAAATATGAATTGTAAAGTGACAGGGGTATGGTATAAAATGCGTATGTACTCGTATAAGAATCGTTCATGGTATCAGTTTGAGATTAAATCGCTTTCATTACATTAATACCGAAATATAGTAACAAAAATAGAACGTTTTTAACAAAATATGTTTAAAATCACGCGCTGATATTGAGGCATCGGGACAACACCGAGGCCAATATGGCACCGGTATGATCCATATTGGCCCCCGGTGTATAACAGACTGCGTACATGCTCTTTCGTGTAAAATCACTTCCTTTCCAGCGGACAAAAAAACGCCAACGTAATAGCGACCGAATGCCATCACGAGAAAGATGGAAACTTTAAAAATAGCAGAAAATGCGTTGGGAAGCTAAATCAAATCGCCTTTTGGCTTTTGATGGAACCTTAAAACTCAATGCTTTACAAAATCAGACAGATAAGGGAGGATGACACCCGCAAATTTATGGAAAATATGAAAAACACTAACAATAAACTAAAGACAAAGATCGACGTTGGATAATTTCAAAACTGTCTGTGCATCGTAGACTTGACTGTTCATTTTGAAGGAATAACTCGAATTGTCTTGAATATGGCCTTTGTCCGATTTTATTTGAGTAGGCTGTAAGGAAGAATGATGATTCTGAATATGAGCCAAATACAATCAAATCGTACCAGTCCAGAATACATCAGTGGCTACAAGACCACGTTTCCAACGGAATGTAATAATGGACGATTTGTTTTTAGAATTCAAGAAGGAAGTCACTGAAACGAGCTGGACTTGGAAACAAAAGGCATAGGTCAACGCATTTACAGATGACGAGATTAACATAATAAAACAGAAGGACTTATTTAAAAGAAAGTTGTAAACCCATTTCCCTTAGTTAATATTATTGTTGATTAAAAGAAGT
This sequence comes from Panopea generosa, assembly GCA_029582155.1. Classification (NCBI taxonomy): domain Eukaryota; kingdom Metazoa; phylum Mollusca; class Bivalvia; order Adapedonta; family Hiatellidae; genus Panopea; species Panopea generosa. The sequence continues at coordinate 26,434,738 of CM055907.1, forward strand.
ATCAATTAAAAATCATAACACTCTTAGTATTTATATCTTAAATTCGTATTCAATTGGCGCCGTATCCAGCTGTAGAGCATTCGCCTGTAAATCTGGAGGTCGAATTCTAATCTCCGACAGCACAATTTTTATAAAGATTTTTTTTTCTTTTTTCTATTGTTAACTCTTCCATTTTTAATAAAAAAGAGCCCATAGTATATCACGGAAATTCAAAGTCGTCAAATACACATATGTAGGTGTAAAAGTAGTAAAAAGGTTATTGAATTATAGAGGTGTGCCTGTTGGTCATATTGGCCCTGGTCTTCCACACTGGTCCTCGGGCTAAATTCGAGCTAAAGCCCTCGGGCCAATATGGAAGACCAGGACCAATATGCCCAACAGACATACATCTATCACACAATAACCTGTAGTTATTGGAACAAAGAATTTACCGTATGTATAAAATAAGTGTTAAACAAATGCAGATAAATGACCTTGCTCAAAGAGTCAACGTGGTTTTTTGGGAGGATCAAACACGAGACCGACCGTCAAGTTTATGACCCTACCTGCAGACGATGCTCAATCCATAAGTATGTGAACTTGTAGTTGCAGACAGTTGGCCGCTTCTACTACGTGTAGCTTGTTAAGTTCAACATGCAGGTATCCACTGTGGCCAAGTGGTCAAAGACGCCATCTCCAGATCACTGACCCCCCATAGCTGAAGGTTTACATTCAAGAAGTTTGCCACTTCCAATGTACATTTGCACTTGCGGCGGATCGACGGTGGTTCCACTCAGGTTCAAAAATATATTCTGAAATGTGTTGAAATGGAGTAACCCCCACCCCTCCTCTCCACACACACATAGATCACCCGCCACAACCCCTTACGAATCGAGCATTTATTTGAACAAAAGGTTTTCAACAGAAAGTTTTGTATTACATACTGATTCATCGACCATTTGCCAATTTACAAAACAGAAAATAGATATTGACATTGAGAAATAGAACGAGTTTAATTTTGAACTCCGGCAGATCGCGGAGGTGTCTTTATATTAATACATTCACGATGAGTACCAACACGATCATCGTGATTTGAAATAAATTAAGATGATATGTACAACTATGAAAACAACTCTTAAAAAGACACACGCCTGAAACAAATCTCAAAGGGGCACACAGCAGATTTACTTAATTTTTGTTTAAGAATATTTCATGTAAATATCAATCTACTCTTAAAAACATGTGTGCCCCAACCCTCTCCACCTACTCTTTCATATTTTTTTTAAAATCCACTGAAAAGCATGTGTGACCGTTTAGATTTTGTGTTGTGCCGCTCCCCCATCAGCCCCCCCCCCCCCCCCCCCCCCTCTACAAAACTTAAATCCTGGATCCGTCCATGAATATCCTCAGATCTTTAATTTTGTTTCTATTTTGTAAGTGGTTTCAACTTGAAATTTTTTTTAAAGCGTTTTACATTACTTTCATTTTAGCATGTATTTTGGTTCTTATATCTTATACTTATCACCAACCAAATAATGCCTCTAATTTATTAATGTGTGTAATTACAACGTTCGAGTCCAGTATCGTATTCACGAACATGGCCGACCACATTGTCTCATATTTACTTTGGTAACAGCCCGAGCACCAATTGACTCCCATTATTTTAAAAAAAAAATAAATAAAATACTCTGTCCCAAATGAGACCGCAGCGTGGGCTAGTGGTAGAGCGTTCGCCTCGCATGTGGAAGGCCGTGGGTTCGATTCCAGACTGGGTCATACCAAATACTTTAAAAATGTACTAGAATATTCCTTGCTTGATGCTCAGCATTTAGAGGAAAGTTCTAGCTCCAGTCGGCCCGGCTTCAGTATAATAAACCATGTATCTGCGGCATGATACTCCAGAGTGACCGCGCTAAGAATATTGTCTCTAGTAGACACAGTCGCGATATGACTGAAATATTTTTTGAAAGCGCCACTAAACACCATAAAACAACTACAACAAATGTCCCATTTCAATTTTGCCACCGCCCCAAGATATCGCATTCCGTCACTTTTAAAAAAAAATGCTTTGCATTAAAAACATACTCTGTCCCATTTCAATTTATAATGTCATCTACCAAAGAGCCCCCCCCCCCACCACCACCACCCCCACCCACACCCACATCCCCTTAATCCCCACCCCCCGGACCCCCCAACCAGATATTTTCAAATTTTTATTTTTTTGATTTTATTGAAATACTCATTCGTGGTTAAACTTCAAAACTGTAGTAACTGTCTAGTTAAATATTAAATACTTTGGCAAATTAAAAACTTTCACATAAAGACAATCCACAGACACCCAAAAGTCCCATCGCCGTCCCCTCCCTCATAACATTGTATTATCATTGAAGTTTAGTGTTTAAAATACTCTAACCTGTTTAATTTTTTTGAATTTTTGTAACCCAGTTCAGTTTTTTAATTAAATTCTCTGTCCCATTTCAAATTTGGTAAGAATTTGGTTTGCACTCGCAATACCTCGGGTATTTCCGGTAATCTTCGTGGGCAGGTCTGTTTAAATGTTCTTTAAAGGGACACACGGCGGTTTTTATAATTGTTTACTCAACACTTTCGGAAAATAATGCAGTCATGTACATGATTCATATATAAAATAAAAATACTTCAATATCCATGCACACATTTATTGTCCTTGAACTATTCTCTCTCTTAATGCCGAGCGCCAAGCGAGGAAGCTTTCAGTACCCTTTTTAAAGTCTTTGGTGTGACCCGGCTGGGGATCGAACCCACGACATTTCGCAAGCGAGATTTTAAAATTCATAGTTATTTTCACAAATCATAATCTACATGTACTCTTTATTTTAATTGTAAATCTTAAATTATGTGTCGCAAACATATTGTTTTGAATGATGCCATAACAACAACATTATAGTAGTTAATGCCGAGCCCGGGTAGCTCAGTAGGTAACATGTCTTAATGCAAGAGAACGTGAGTCCGAAACTATGCCCGGCTACAGTCTTTGTGATGATTTGTCATTAACTTTGTTTTACGGTCACGAATCGTCCACTTCTGATTATGTGAGGAAGTGGTAGAATTAAGCTATTTCAAACACTTGTAGGATCATAATTATGCCAAACAAAAGCCATTGCAGACTTTTGTCAGTATGGACTATTCTTGTAAAATGTGTCAAGTTTCTCTCTGAACTAAATGTAGTTAGTACATTGTAATATGACGATATGGCGTATAAAGCACTATTAACAATAAAACTTGCTGTTTTTAATAAAAACTCACTTTTCCCATGTATGGACTAGCAAAATACAAATCAATAGAATCAATAGCAAAATTGTACTGTAAATGATTCGTCATCGTGCCATCGCTCCATCAGCATCGTGCCTTCATTGCATCGTGTCTTCGTCATCGTGCCATCGCTCCATCACCATCGTGCCTTCATTGTATCGCGTCTTCGTCATCTTCCCATCGCTCCAACACCATCGTGCCTTCATTGTATCGCGTCTTCGTCATCGTGCCATCGCTCCATCACCATCGTGCATTCATTGTATCGCGTCTTCGTCATCGTGCCATCGCTCCAACACTATCGTGCCTTCATTGTATCGCGTCTTCGTCATCGTGCCATCGCTCCAACACCATCGTGCCTTCATTGTATCGCGTCTTCGTCATCGTGCCATCGCTCCATCATCATCGTGCCTTCATTGTTTCCCGTCTTCGTCATCGTGCCATCGCTCCATCATCATCGTGCCTTCATTGTATCGCGTCTTTGTCATCGTGCCATCGGTCCAACACCATCGTGCCTTCATTGTATCGCGTCTTCGTCATCGTGCCATCGCTCTATCATCATCGTGTCGTTATTGCATCGCGTCTTCGTCATCGTGTCTTCGCTCTAACACCATCGTGTCGTTATTGCATCATGTCTTCGTCATCGTGTCATCGCTACATCATCATTGTGTCGTTATTGCATCATGTCTTCGTCATCGTGTCATCGCGCCATCATCATCATGTCGTTATTGCATCATGTCTTCGTCATCGTGTCATCGCTCCATCATCATTGTGTCGTTCTTACATCATGTCTTCGTCATCGTGTCATCGCTCCATCATCATCGTGTCGTTATTGCATCATGTTTTCGTCATCGTGTCATCGCTCTATCATCATTGTGTCGATATTGCATCGCGTCTTCGTCATCGTGTCATCGCTCCATCATCATTGTGTCGTTAATGCATCATGTCTTCGTCATCGTGTCATCGCTACATCATCATTATGTCGTTATTGCATCATGTCTTCGTCATCGTGTCATCACTCCATCATCATCATGTCGTTATTGCATCATGTCTTCGTCATCGTGTCATCGCTACATCATCATTGTGTCGTTATTGCATCATGTCTTCGTCATCGTGTCATCACACCATCATCATCGTGTCGTTAATGCATCATGTTTTCATCATCGTGACATCGCTCCATCAGCATCGTGCCTTCATTGCATCGCGTCTTCGTCATCGTGCCATCGCTCCATCATAATCGTGCCTTCATTGTATCGCGTCTTCGTCATCTTGCCATCGCTCCAACACCATCGTGCCTTCATTGTATCGCGTCTTCGTCATTTTGCCATCGCTCCATCACCATCGTGCCTTCATTGTATCGCGTCTTCGTCATCGTGCCATTGCTCCAACACCATCGTGCCTTCATTGTATCGTGTCTTCGTCATCGTGCCATCGCTCCAACACCATCGTGCCTTCATTGTATCGCGTCTTCGTCATCGTGCCATCGCTCCATCATCATCGTGCCTTCATTGTTTCCCGTCTTCGTCATCGTGCCATCGCTCCATCATCATCGTGCCTTCATTGTATCGCGTCTTTGTCATCGTGCCATCGGTCCAACACCATCGTGCCTTCATTGTATCGCGTCTTCGTCATCGTGCCATCGCTCTATCATCATCGTGTCGTTATTGCATCGCGTCTTCATCATCGTGTCTTCGCTCTAACACCATCGTGTCGTTATTGCATCATGTCTTCGTCATCGTGTCATCGCTACATCATCATTGTGTCGTTATTGCATCAAGTCTTCGTCATCGTGTCATCGCGCCATCATCATCATGTCGTTATTGCATCATGTCTTCGTCATCGTGTCATCGCTCCATCATCATTGTGTCCTTCTTGCATCATGTCTTCGTCATCGTGTCATCGCTCCATCATCATCGTGTCGTTATTGCATCATGTTTTCGTCATCGTGTCATCGCTCTATCATCATTGTGTCGTTATTGCATCGCGTCTTCGTCATCGTGTCATCGCGCCATCATCATTGTGTCGTTATTGCATCATGTCTTCGTCATCGTGTCATCGCTACATCATCATTATGTCGTTATTGCATCATGTCTTCGTCATCGTGTCATCGCACCATCATCATCATGTCGTTATTGCATCATGTCTTCGTCATCGTGTCATCGCTCCATCATCATTGCGTCCTTCTTGCATCATGTCTTCGTCATCGTGTCATCGCTCCATCATCATCGTGTCGTTATTGCATCATGTTTTCATCATCGTGTCATCGCTCTATCATCATTGTGTCGTTATTGTATCACGTCTTCGTAATCGTGTCATCGCTCCATCATCATCGTGTCGTTATTGCATCATGTCTTCGTCATCGTGTCATCACTCCATCATCATTGTGTCGTTATTGCATCATGTCTTCGTCACTATATCATCGCTCCATCATCATCGTGTCTTTATTGCATCATGTCTTCGTCGTCGAGTCATCGCTCCATCATCATCGTGTCATTATTGCATCATGTCTTCGTCATCGTGTCATCGCTCCATTATCATCGTGTCATTATTGCATCATGTCTTCGTCATCGTGTCATCACTCTATCATCATCGTGTCGTAAATGCATCGCGTCTTCGTCATCGTGTCATCGCTCCATCATCATCGTGTCAGCATTGTATCATGTCTTCGTCATCGTGTCATCACTCCATCATCATCATGTCGTTATTGCATCATCTCTTCGTCATCGTGTCATCGCTACATCATCATTGTGTCGTTATTGCATCATGTCTTCGTCATCGTGTCATCACACCATCATCATCGTGTCGTTATTGCATTATGTCTTCGTCATCGTGTCATCGCTCCATCATCATTGTGTCCTTCTTGCATCATGTCTACGTCATCGTGTCATAGCTCCATCATCATCGTGTCGTTATTGCATCATGTTTTCGTCATCGTGTCATCGCTCTATCATCATGTGTCGTTATTGCATCGCGTCTTCGTCATTGTGTCATTGCTCTATCATCATCGTGTCATTATTGCATCATGTCTTCGTCATCGTGTCATCGCTCCATCATCATCGCGTCGTTATTGCATCATGTCTTCGTCACCATATCATCGCTTCATCATCATCGTGTCGTTATTGCATCGCATCTTCGTCATCGTGTCATCGCTCCATCATCATCGTGTCGTTATTGCATCATGTCTTCGTCATCGTGTCATCACTCCATCATCATCGTGTCGTTATTGCATCATCTCTTCGTCATCGTGTCATCACTCTATCATCATCGTGTCGTAAATGCATCGCGTCTTCGTCATCTTGTCATCGCTCCATCATCATCGTGTCAGCATTGTATCATGTCTTCATCATCGTGTCATCACTCCATCATCATCATGTCGTTATTGCATCATGTCTTCGTCATCGTGTCATCGCTACATCATCATTGTGTCGTTATTGCATCATGTCTTCGTCATCGTGTCATCACAACATCATCATCGTGTCGTTAATGCATCATGTTTTCATCATCGTGTCATCGCTAAATCATCATTGTGTCCTTCTTGCATCATGTCTTCGTCATCGTGTCATAGCTCCATCATCATCGTGTCGTTATTGCATCATGTTTTCATCATCGTGTCATCGCTCTATCATCATTGTGTCGTTATTACATCGCGTCTTCGTCATCGTGTCATTGCTCTATCATCATCGTGTCATTATTGCATCATGTCTTCGTCATCGTTTCATCGCTCCATCATCATCGTGTCGTTATTGCATCATGTATTCGTCATCGTATCATTGCTCCATTATGATCATGTCGTTATTGCATCATGTCTTCGTCATCGTGTCATCGCTCCATCATCATCGTGTCAGCATTGTATCATGTCTTCGTCATCATGTCATCACTCCATGATCATCATGTCCTTATTGCATCGCGTCTTCGTCATCGTGTCATCGCTCTATCATCATCGTGTCGTTATTGCATCATGTCTTCGTCATCGTGTCATCACTCCATTATCATCATGTCGTTATTGTATCATGTCTTCGTCATCGTGTCATCGCTCCATCATCATCGTGTCAGCATTGTGCCATGTCTTCGTCATTGTGTCATCACTCCATCATCATTGTGTCAGCATTGTCTCATGTCTTCATCATCGTGTCATCGTTCCATCATAATCGTGTCGTTATTGCATCACGTTTTCGTCATCGTGTCATCGCTCTATCATCATCGTGTCGTTATTGCATCATGTCTTCGTCATCGTGTCATCACTCTATCATCATCGTGTCGTAAATGCATCGCATCTTCGTCATCGTGTCATCGCTCCATCATCATCGTGTCAGCATTGTATCATGTCTTCGTCATCATGTCATCACTCCACTATCATCATGTCATTATTGCATCGCGTCTTCATCATCGTGTCATCGCTCCATCATCATCGTGTCAGCATTGTATCATGTCTTCGTCATCATGTCATCACTGCATCATCATCATGTCGTTATTGCATCGCGTCTTCGTCATCGTGTCATCGCTCCATCATCATCGTGTCAGCATTGTATCATGTCTTCGTCATCGTGTCATCCCTCCATCATCATCATGTTGTTTTTGTGCATCTTCGTAATCGTGTCTTCGCTCCAACACCATCGTGTCGTTATTGCATCATGTCTTCGTCATCGTGTCATCGTTCAATCATCATTGTGTCGTTATTGCATCGCGTCTTCGTCATCGTGTCTTCGCTCCAACACCATGGTGTCGTTATTGCATCATGTCTTCGTCATCGTGTCATCGCTACATCATCATTGTGTCGTTATTGCATCATGTCTTCGTCATCGTGTCATCACACCATCATCATCGTGTCGTTATTGCATTATGTCTTCGTCATCGTGTCATCGCTCCATCATCATTGTGTCCTTCTTGCATCATGTCTTCGTCATCGTGTCATAGCTCCATCATCATCGTGTCGTTATTGCATCATGTTTTCGTCATCGTGTCATCGCTCTATCATCATCGTGTCGTTATTGCATCGCGTCTTCGTCATCGTGTCATTGCTCCATCATCATCGTGTCGTTATTGCATCATGTCTTCCTCATCGTGTCATCGCTCCATCATCATCGTGTCAGCATTGTATCATGTCTTCGTCATCATGTCATCACTCCATCATCATCATGTCGTTATTGCATCGCGTCTTCGTCATCGCGTCACCGCTCCATCATCATCGTGTCGTTATTGCATCATGTCTTCTTCATCTTGTCATCAGTCCATTATCATCGTGTCGTTATTGCATCATGTCATCGTCATCATGTCATCGCTCCATCACCATCGTGTCGTTATTGCATCATGTCTTCATCATCTTGTCATCGCTTCATCATCATCATGTCAGCATTGTATCATGTCTTCGTCATCGTGTCATCGCTCCATCATCATCGTGTCACCATTGTATCATGTCTTCATCATCGTGTCATCGCTCCATCATCATCGTGTCGTTATTGCATCACGTCTTCGTCATCGTGTCATCGGTCTATCATCATCGTGTCGTTATTACATCATGTCCTTGTCATCGTGTCATCGCTCCATCATCATCGTGTCAGCATTGTATAATGTCTTCATCATCGTGTCATCACTCCATCATCATCATGTCGTTATTGCATCATGTCTTCGTCATCGTGTCGTTGCTCCATCAATCATCATCGTGTCGTTATTGCATCATGTCTTTGTCATCGTGTCATCGCTCTATTATCATCATGTCGTTATTGCATCATGTCTTCGTCATCGTGTCATTGCTCCATCACCATCGTGTCGTTATTGTATCGCGTCTTCGTCATCGTGTCATCGCTCCATCATCATCGTGTCAGCATTGTATCATGTCTTCATCATCGTGTCATCGCTCCATCATCATCGTGTCATTATTGCATCATGTCTTCGTCATCGTGTCATCGCTCCATCATCATAGTGTCGTTATTGCATCGTGTCTTTGTCATCGTGTCATCGCTCTATCATCATCGTGTCGTTATTGCATCATGTCTTTGTCATCGTGTCATCGCTCTATCATCATCGTGTCATTATTGCATCATGTCTTCGTCATCGTGTCATCGCTCCATCATCATCGTGTCATTATTGCATCATGTCTTCGTCATCGTGTCATCGCTCCATCATCATCGTGTCATTATTGCGTCACCTTCGTCATCGTGTCATCGCTCCATCATCATCGTGTCGTTATTGCATCGCGTCTTCGTCATCGTGTCATCACTCTATCATCATCGTGTCGTTATTGCATCATGTCTTCGTCATCGTGTCATCGCTCCATCATAGTCGTGTCATTATTGCATCGCGTTTTCGTCTGATTTGCTTTAGCCTGTAGAACGGAATGTGTCCGTTCAATAGCAATTGTTACAAATAAACTGATTGGTCAGTTGCTTCCGGAAAGTTTTAATGACGTCATGATTAATTAAGCGTTCAATGGCTATGCATTGTGGGACAGGCATAGAATTCCCTGCTTTTTCCATTGGTGGTTAAAAGACCTAATTCGGGAGAAATCAGGTTCTGGGATAGACTAGATGATAAAGTAGCGAAAGGTGAGTAAACGGCACACATGCTCAGATTTTACTATCAGTATTGTATATACAACAAAACAAACAGCACGTTTCTTGAGCATTTACACCATGTTGGCTGATGTAACCGCTTGACACAAAGGTTAATCAATTTTCATTAAAACTGTATTGTAATTATCAATAAAGTCTGTACATGTGGCATTGTTGATTAACAGAAGGGTAAAGGGTTCATTAACTGAGAGGTCAATACTATTTATACAACACTGGGTAAGAGCTGTTGCAGAGGTGAATATTTACTTGTATAAAGTACTAAGAAACAGCTGGAACAAAAGTATGGAGTTCAAATCAATAGATAAAGCGAAAAGTCGGAACTACGATGGTGAACAGTCGTAATTATTCGTAGTTCACCATTGTAGTTTCGTCGTTTAGAATTAGTGATAAATATGCCGCGGCGGCCCCAACTTGGTAGCGTAGATTTGAGACCAGTTAAACTGGAATAATGATTCCCACGGAAGCGAAAAATGAGTCTTTTGTGTTTTAAACTATATTTCAACTATTATGATGTCGGTCATTGCACTTCATCGTCGTCCTTGGTAGTTGTTAGGCGATGCATCATGTCTTCGTCATTGTGTCATCGCTCCATCATCATCGTGTCGTTATTGCATCGCGTCTTTGTCATCGTGCCATCGCTCAATCATCATCGTGTCGTTATTGTGTCATGTCTTCGTCATCGTGTCATCGCTCCATCATCATCGTGTCGTTATTGCATCATGTCTTCGTCATCGTGTCATCACTTTATCATCATTGTGTCGTAACTGCATCGCGTTTTCGTCATCGTGTCATCGCTCCATCATCATCGTGTCAGCATTGTATCATGTCTTCGTCATCATGTCATCACTCCACCAGCATCATGTCGTTATTGCATTGCGTCTTCGTCATCGTGTCATCGCTCTATCATCATCGTGTCATTATTGCATCATGTCTTTGTCATCGTGTCATCGCTCCATCATCATTGTGTCGTTATTGCATCATGTCTTCGTCATCATGTCAACGCTCCATCATCATCGTGTCAGCATTGTATCATGTCTTTGTCATCGTGTCATCGCTCCATCATCATCGTGTCAGCATTGTATCATGTCTTCATCATCGTGTCATCGCTCCATCATCATCGTGTCGTTATTGCATCACATCTTCGTCATCGTGTCATCACTCTATCATCATCGTGTCGTTATTGCATCGCGTCTTCGTCATCGTGTCATCGCTCTATGATCATCGTGTTGTTATTGCATCGCGTCTTCGTCATCATGTCATCGCTCCATCATCATCGTGTCAGCATTGTAGCATGTCTTCGTCATCGTGTCATCGCTCCATCATCATCATGTCATTATAGCATATTTTCTTCGTCATCGTGTCATTGCTCCATCATCATCGTGTCATTATTGCATCATGTCTTTGTCATCGTGTCATCGCTCTATTATCATCGTGTCGTTATTATATCATGTCTTCGTTATCGTGTCATCGCTCCATCACCATCGTGTCGTTATTGTATCGCGTCATCGTGATCGTGTCATCGCTCCATCATCATCGTGTCAGCATTGTATCATGTCTTCATCATCGTGTCATCGCTCCATCATCATCGTGTCATTATTGCATCATGTCTTCGTCATCCTGTCATCGCTCCATCATCATAGTGTCGTTATTGCATCATGTCTTCGTCATCCGTCATCGCTCTATCATCATCGTGTGGTTATTGCATCGTGTCTTCCTCATCGTGTCATTGCTCTATCATCATCGTGTCGTTATTGCATCATGTCTTCGTCATCGTGTCATCGCTCCATCATCATCGTGTCATTATTGCATCATGTCTTCGTCATCGTGTCATCGCTCCATCATCATCGTGTCAGCATTGTATCATGTCTTCGTCATCGTGTCATCGCTCTGTCACCATCGTGTCGTTATTGCATCATATCTTCGTCATCGTGTCATCGCTCCATCACCATCGTGTCGTTATTGCATCATGTCTTCGTCATCGTGTCATCGCTCCATCACCATCGTGTCATTATTGCATCATGTCTTCGTCATCCTGTCATCGCTCCATCACCATCGTGTCGTTATTGCATCATGTCTTCGTCATCGTGTCATCGCTCCATCACCGTCGTGTCATTATTGCATCATGTCTTCGTCATCGTGTCATCGCTCCATCACCGTCGTGTCATTATTGCATCGCGTCTTCGTCATCATGTCATCGCTCCATCATCATCGTGTGGTTATTGCATCGCGTCTTCGTCATCGTGTCATTGCTCCATCATCATCGTGTCGTTATTGCATCATGTCTTCGTCATCGTGTCATCGCTCCATCACCATCGTGTCATTATTGCATCGCGTCTTCGTCATCGTGTCATCGCTCCATCATCATCGTGTGGTTATTGCATCACGTCTTCGTCATCGTGTCATCGCTCCATCATCATCGTGTCATTATTGCATCGCGTTTTCGTCTGATTTGCTTTAGGCTGTAGAACGGATTGGGTCCGTTCAAATGCAATTATTACGAACACGCTGATTGGTCAGTTGCTTCAGGGAAAGTTTTAATGACGTCATGATTAATTAAGCCTTCAATGGCAATGCATTGTGGGACAGGCATAGAATTCCCTGCTTTTTCCATTGGTGGTTAAAAGACCTAATTCGGGAGAAATCAGGTTCTGGGATAGACTAGATGATAAAGTAGCGAAAGGTGAGTAAACGGCAAACATGCTCAGATTTTACTATCAGTATTGTATATACAACAAAACAAACAGCACGTTTCTGGAGCATTTACACCATGTTGGCTGATGTAACAGCTTGACACAAAGGTTAATCAATTTTCATTAAAACTGTATTGTAATTATCAATAAAGTCTGTACATGTGGCATTGTTGATTAACAGAAGGGTAAAGGGTTCATTAACTGAGATGTCAATACTATTTATACAACACTGGGTAAGAGCTGTTGCAGAGGTGAATATTTACTTGTATAAAGTACTAAGAAACAGCTGGAACAAAAGTATGGAGTTCAAATCAATAGATAAAGCGAAAAGTCGGAACTACGATGGTGAACAGTCGTAATTATTCGTACTGCACCATTGTAGTTTCGTCGTTTAGAATTAGTGATAAATATGCCGCGGCGGCCCCAACTTGGTAGCGTAGATTTGAGACCAGTTAAACTGGAATAATGATTCCCACGGAAGCGAAAAATGAGTCTTTTGTGTTTTAAACTATATTTCAACTATTATAATGTCGGTCATTGCACTTCATCGTCATCCTTGGTAGTTGTTTGGCGTCAGACACTATGTGACCCCCATATTCAGAGATGGGATATTCATGGTCGTAGAGCGAAGTTCATGGCTAATCATCACAGAGAATGCACGTGACCGGGATTGGATTCAAATCACGACCTCTGGATTGACAGCCAGACGCGTTACTGTGAGCTAGTCAGTTCCGGTTGCGATAATATATCAAAGCCTTTGAGTATTCAAGTTAATTCATGGGAGTCCTGTGCGTTGTTTTGTAAAATTTCAGTGGGAATCTCCAAGTTCCACATTGAACTGGGGTCCGGGTATATGAAATAAATGCATAGTTAGCTCGCCTGTGTCAAAATCGGACGGGTGAGCTTTTGTGATCCCACTGTGTCTGTCTCTCCGACCATCGTCCTTCGATATCATTTAATTCAAACGATATATTTTCTGAAATCGTTTGACAAATTTTCACTTAATTTGGAGTAAAGCTTTCTTACATATAAGCTTTTTTTTAAACATATTTAGCACCATTGTTATACCATCATAGGCCAACATACGATCATTAAACCTTACCACTCTCTATCCCTGGGATCCTGGAAGGTTAACCAGTACTCAAGCACGTCCATCACCGTAATTTTTCCACTTGAATCACCGTATGAGACGAATGATAATGAGACGCAATGTCGTATATTAATCATCACGGAGATTAGTGACCAGGCGGGGATTATAACTGACTGAGTTACCGACTGAGCTAACCTGGCCCGGCGAAATGATATATTGACATCTTATTTTGTAAAGCATCAACTTTCTATTTAGGTAGTATGGTAACGGTCAAGTGTGGCCTGAGTGTGGAAATGGATGCATTTTTAACATGACGTTTGAAATTCTTTATTTCTCTTATGGGGTTGGGGGTAAGGGGTAGGGAAGGGAACACATGTATGTATATGTTGGTATGTATGCCGAAGAGGCATTGTGAAAAGAATTATCAGAACAGTATCATAAGAAAGTATGTGCTTTTAAAAATTAAGTACAGTCAGACCTGATTTGAGCAGCCACTCAAGGAAAGGAGCAGAAGTGGCCTAAAAAACAGGCTAATTATAAATTTTCTGTGAAAGCATTGGAATCGGGAATAGAAAATGTAGCTGCTGAAGAAAATTGTCTGCTCAATAGAGGGGAAATGATAAACATGTCTGCCTGTATTATTAACATTACTGACATAGTATATGAACTAACCATGTGCGTTTTTTATCAAATCACGTGCAATAACTCTGGTTATTTTATCCTAGATAGACCGTCACACTATTTTTTTATTCAGATACACATTTCAATGTTATTATCAAGGACGAACAAAATTGTCAATTTTCATCAATTGAAAGACAACAATATTTATTCTGCTATGTTACCATGGTTATACTTGGCGCGGCAGACACTCTAATGGGGATAAACGTTAGTAATTTAAATTTATCCGAGCATTTCTTTGTCTAGTCTGGTTCCCTGCCCTAACAGTAAATATTTGATTTGTAATTGATAGTAGGTCGGGTACAAGAATATTCATTATATAGTTATATGTCGGGTTGAAGGGATGGACAGAAGAATAGACAGACGGCGTCAACTTAATATCCACCTACCTTAGGGATTGGTCCGTGTGAGTGGTTAGCCCTACGAACAGACGTACAATACAATTTATATCCTTTTAAGTGTGTGCGGGTAGAATGGAGTGTAAATAGACAGCAACATGACTGTTTAGGCTAGAGATAATTTATACTAACGGTCATGACGCGTTGCGTGATGAACTTTCTTCTTTTCTTCTTCTTCTCTTCTTCTTCTTCTTCTTCTTCTTCTTTTTCTTCGAGTTTCAGAACTCGGTCTTACTTGACCATTTATGTTCTGTGTGCCCATGCAAAATTTGAGTGAATTTAAAAGATATATATATATATATATATATATATATTACATGACTAAAACAAAAAACAATTTAAACATATCTACATTTCCAGTTCCTCCCTAGTGTGTGAGCACATAAGCCACGGGTATGGTTAACCTTGAACTGAATAGCTCTATTGTTTTTGCTGTTACAGCTACAGCAGGTCGAGCATTCCATAATAATAAAGTACATGGGTAAGGCCATAATTAATTAATTGCTAGATCATCATCCGCTCCCCCCCCCCCCCACCCCAAAATGTTCATGCCGCCGCGATTATTTTTATTTTCATAAAAAAAAAAAAAATCTCAAAATAAATAACTTCAAAATAAAAATAAAAAATAAAATCCTCCCGCCCTACCCGTTTTAAGAAAAATTTGGATGATAAGCTAGCAATTAATTTATAATGGCCTTAAAAGAGCATTTGTTTGAATCCTTATATGTAGCTATTAGTCTTGTATTTGTTGTTGTTTTTTTTGTATCAATATATCTGATGGGTAAATGGCAATTAAGTGGTAAACAATTTAAAAGAATGTATTTAGTCTGTGTAGTTGAAGAGTTTGCCAGTTTAGTGTATGTATCGTGGTTGTAACTAAGCTGGTGTTTTGATAGTGATTGGTTACATATCGGATTGCTTATCTTTGTACTTTTATAATTGGTTTATTTTGTCAAGTTGATCATTGCCGCAATGTTCTAATTTTGGTCTCAAACGGGATTGGTAAGCTCTATTTCTATTATTTGATGATGCTACTTTAAAATTTCGTTTACGGAATCCTAATGTTTGTTTTGCTTTGGAGCATATGGTGTCAATATGTTCGTCCTAGATTCTATAGTTATTCCTTAATATTTAACTGAGTTTACTTTTGTTAAAGGGTGATTTAATTACATGTGTATATGTATCTGATGCAACTGGTTAAGTTTAAACTTATTTATTTTACTTCGATTGTCACAGTGAAACAAGTTCTTACAACTTAGACAAATCACACTTGAAGTCTTCCTTGGTACATGTATAACCAGTGCTAAGCATATGCGGAAAAACGTGTCTTGCTCAAGGACACCAGACATAACCGGATCGAACCCACAGCCCTCCGACCATGGGTTCGGTACTCTACCACGCACTCCAACAATACTGGTTTCATTGGAAGCTCAGTTAATGTTCTATGACCAACTTATAGTCCAATGGAAAGCAAGGTATTTTCAAAAAGTCTTAATTTGAACCATTTAAGGATCAGGTGGGTCAATTTTTTCATAATAAAAATTAGTTTGGTAATTCTTTGATATTCCCTCACTTGTCAATGGTTAAACATGTTTGAACTAATATATAGATAGATTAAACTTAAAACGAATTAACTGGACACGTTTACTCACATCAGTGTAAGCCAAACATTAATGGCCTTGATAAGGAGAGCTGTAAGGCGTTTTATTTACACGTTACTTTCATGTTTGTCCTTGAACTTAATAGGGTTGGTACATGTAAATATCAAATCCAGCATGGTAAATAACTATATAAACATCAAATTAATTAGGATGAGGTAATTGACCTTTCAACTGCTAATGATGCAATTTTTTACAAAAAATTACGTTATATAAAATTTAAGTATCAAATAGTGTCATGAAATTATCTTTAGTGCCTAGACAATTCTTGTTGAAAGATGATTACTTCAGACAGACGGAATGGGCCCAGCGACTTAATTCTTCATTTCTTTACATCTAAAAAAGAAAAGTAGTGTCCCACCCAAAGTTACAATCAAGCCCTTTCGTTTGATATCAGAGTCCCCCCACCCCCGCTCCCCTCCCCTCCCCCCAAATTTTTGTTTTTATTTTTGAATGGGGTTTAACGCCACTTTCAACACATTTCAGGTTATATATGGCATATCTAGTTTTATTGGTGGAGGAAGACCTCAGAATGAATCTGAGAAGAACCACCGTTCTGGCAAACTTTTATAAAGTTATTTGGAATGAGTGGCACTCGAACCTACAAGCTTGGTGGTGAGAGGTAAGTGATCTTGAGACGGCAACTTAGACCACTCACCCACGGAGAACATCTCCTCCCGCCATCCCCCAAACCCGAATAAAAAAATGAAAACGCCAAATGTGTCACGTGATATTTAGACAAGTGCTGTGGCAGTTGCCTATCTCTGTTTATATGTCTCCGCTGGATTTCAAAGACAGAGAATTATCAAACACTTACTGTAATTAATTATTGTTCAAACCTTCTTTTTTATTAACAAAAGAAATCACTCCGACATAACCAAATCCATTCTTGTAATTATAAAATATCAAAAAGCATTTAACTAAGATTCAAGAGGACTTGTTACATGTTATTACGTAATATGAAAAATTACCCCTACTTTTGTACGTTAGATGAGTGGAGCGCATATGTGTGGTGTCCATGAGCACTTATTAGTACTGGTTGTACACAGGACGACTCGTCTCAGTTGTAAGAACAACCCAAGTAAAATAAATACGTTTACAACTATTACTTTTGATTCTAAATACAAAACTCTCTTTATAAAGAAATTACATTTGGTCGTCGTATAGAACCAACATTTACTGAAGCCAGTAGTGACCTTAATTTAACTACTTACTTCTTGTTCACACGCCTTTGGTCATATAATGTAGGATTTCGTGGTCAACAAATAGCTGGCAAAGTAGAATATGTTTAATTTTTATCTGCCAATTAAAAGTCTTGGGAAATATCAGGATTGATCGATTGAATATTAGCGTCATTTTATGCCATTGATGGCTAACAGACGATCAGTTAATCTAACCACTGTTTCCTGGGATCCTGAAAGGTAAACCAGTACTCGAGCACACCCCATCTCCGCAAATAACTGATAACTGTTGCCGGGCGGAGATTCGAACTCACGACCCCTGGATTTATATTCAGATGCGTAACCGACTGAGCTAATCGGACCCGGCTCATATGAAGTACCTGCGTAAGTGGGGATGGGGTGTCTTTAATACTCATATATCTGCTCTCAATATTTCTGTAACATTTCAATACGTATCTGAATTTCAACCGATTACCTTTTTATTCTGTTATACTTTTTTTATAGAATCATGCAATTGTAGTGGAGCCAGTTTAAAATCAAAATCATTTCTTAGATTTTAAGTAAAATAATTAAACTCATTTCTCAGATTTTAAGTACAATAATGAAACTCATTTCTCAGATTTTGAGTATGATACTCAGACTCATTTCGGCGTACTTGAAATCTGAGAAATGAGTCTGAATTTCGTACTGATTTCTCAGATTTTACAGTAATCATTTAGTTTTCCAATTTAAAATACAATAATAAACTCATTTCTCAGATTTTAAGTACGATTATCAAACTCATCTTAATTATTCATTTCAAATAATTTAATAACCATGTTTACATTTGAATGGCATAATTGATGTATTTTTAACATTTTGAAGGTATTGTCATGTTTGAATAGTAAATTCAGTAGAAAAAAATGATGCAATGAAATTGGGGTACATGGATACACCTACTCTACTTTCACTTTCAACAGTGTATACACAGAACAGAAAAAAAAGAACTCTTGTATGCTACATGGCGCCTACTTTTCTCGTCATAATTATGTTGGTAGTGCAGATGTTGATAAACAATAAAATGTAAGGCTCATTTCTTCCATTGGGTCCTTCAGTGAATGACAAGCAGGCAAACATTTTTATATACTATAGAATGCAGGACAAGAGTCAATGATGGGCTTACACATGTACCGTTAGCCTCTTACAATATGCATTACCCTGCCGTCCCTCTCCAAAGATTAATTATAAAAGTGATTTTTTAACCTGGAACCATACAGATTTATGAAAACTTTTCTTATAAAGTTACGTTCATATACACTGCTCAATAAAGCATTTGTTTGAGATGCATCCATGGGTTATACCCTTTACCCTTGTTTCTATTATAATGATAAAGTTAAAATGTGTACAGTAGTTTTTATCACAGGTGATCGCAATTTATATACGCTAGTTATGTCCCTTTCCAAAATACCAACAAAATTTAGGGTCTGCCTACACCCGTGAGTAATTTCGTTTCATATTTACAAAGGACATCATATAGATATTGAAGTTTTAGACCAAGATATCGGTGGAATCGATGGATGATTCCCTAACAAGTGATGACTGGGTAGTAGCTACATTGTTTGTAAAGGGAAAGTGGGTGTAAAGGGTAGATAACTTTTGGAAGAGGTTTTTGGTGTTTCGATGGAAGAGATTTTTGGTGCTTCATTTAATTCTGAAAGATCAAAACAAGGATATGGTAATGGTCAGAATCAAAGGGTCAAAGACAACATGCACATCTTCACTTGCTAGTGATGCATCCTAGAAAGTTTCATAAATTTCCGATTAAAAGTTTTACAGAAATAGCGAGGACAAAGATTTGATAATGGACATAATTAAAGGGCCGTAACTCTCTGAAAATACCATCAAACCGAACACGAAAAGACAGTATGCGCATCTCCGCTTGATAGTGATGCTCCCCGGCAAGCTTCATAAAATTCAAAATGTTGTAGAGAAATAGTCTGGACAAACAAAAATGAGCATAAACAAAGATTTGGTAATTGACCATAACTCTGTGACAAATCATTGTACCGTAACAAAAAGACAATATGCAGATCTACACGTGGTAGTGATGCTCCCTAGCATTTTTCATTAAATTCCAATGATAGGTTAGAGGCAAGCAGCGACTACATGCTTCTCCAAAAATTTTCGGGAAGCATAAAAAATGGTATTTATAAAAACTACTGTGTATCCCTTAAGGGAACAAAATTTGGGTATAATTTAATTAAACGATTTTCTTAAGAACTGTTTCATTAAATTATACCCAAATTTTATCTTAGTAGTCAGTAGATTCAGTAGTCCTATGTGTCTGTTCCTCCTAACTTAGCCCAGCAGAGTACTCTTCATAGTTATCTCCCTGTCGTCGTGACTCCGGTTGGTGATTGATAAATGAATGAAATTGCATCTTATTGTCATTCATTTCTCATTGCTGATTCAAGTGAAAGGTTATATATTATTTGCGGAAATTGTGCTTGAGTATTGGCTAACATTCATTCCATGATCCCAGTAAAAGGTGATTAGGTTGTTTGACTGTGTATTAGCCCTCGATGGCATAAAAGTGACAATAAATATCCAAACAAACAAAGATTCTCTTGAATAAAACACGGCCACATTCCCACTGTCCCGATCACATTCCGGCTGCGGGGAAATGGGAAGTGTGATAATGTTTAGGCATTTAAATTTACTAATCACAATCATATTGTTTTGCCATGTGCATGTATAATAAGAAAATATCGTGAGGGGTGAGGATTTAAAAAAATGCCTATATTTGTCCGCGATATGTCCGATTATTACAACGTGCTGAAAGTACGAAAATCTATGTTTTAAAAGAAAATATATGTCGTTTGTATTAAGCAAAACTAACAAATCTTGATTGATTTTGTTATTATATTCATTCATATAATAATCTTTGAAACTGTATATTAAATCCATTGTCATTTGAAATAATAAGCACTAAATTGACTGTCAAACTTAGCTGGAATTTGTAAAAGAAAAAAACAAAATCACTATTACACATACCATACTTGCAATTCGCTGTGGCCGGGTCAGCCGAAACCTGGACGAGTTTTAGGATCGCCCCTCAATTTAAACGATACATTCTCTGATACCGTAGGACAGATATTCACCAAATTTGCAGAGAGCAATCGTTGTGAAGCTCTCTTCAGTTTGTTTAAGCCGTGACTCTGTGTTTTTCGAAGCTGCAGTTAGTCAGGATCTTTAATATTCTATATGTAGCATCACCTACAGTTATTCTCTCAGATTTGTCTAAGCCATAATTTTATAGTCAAAATCGACTCCGCCCTAGGGCTTATAAGTTTACGATCATTACATTTTAATTTTCCCAAGAACCTTTAAGCCAAATGACTTTGATTTTTACATAGAAATTCCATGGTAATACAAATAAATCTCATATTTTCATATATCTGAGGAATTATTTTATTAGTTCCCTCTGTTCGTCAATCACACTTTCATGTCATATCTGTATCTCCCACATACATGGACCAATTTTCAAATTGTTACGTTACAGACGAGTTCAACGTAACCTGACGTGTTGCGCGCAAAAAAAGGGACGGCTGCATCAAAGACAAAGGTCACATACAGAAACTTGGCAAATGAAGGTTATGCTTTTTATGGGTCCGGTCCGTAACTTCAAAATTCATGGACCAATTTTCAAATAACATCATAGAAGTGTTCAGCATAACATAACGACCTGTAGGATACACAACCTGGGTGGCTACTTAGCATATGGAGGAAGCGTATTCTATATACTGCTTTTTTAGTCTCCCGATTCAGTCCGTTAAATCGCAATTATCACGAACACGTTGATTGGTCAGTTGCTCCAGAGAATGTTTGAATGACGTCACAATTTAGTAAGCGTTTAATTGCTAGGAATTGCGGAATGGCATAGAATTCATTCCCTGCTTTTCTCGTACGGGGTCAATAGACCTGATTCGGGAGATGTAAGGTTCTGTGATAGACTAGTTTTGCTAGTCATGTCAACCATATTGCTTCCAAATGCAAGGACAGATTTTCAAATAACCTCATTCGAGCTCAAATCAATAAGTTTAAATAAAATCAAATTATTTTATGTCCGAGACATTTAGCAATACTATGTACAAATCAATAAAATAAAACCGTGTATTAAATCTAATTCATTTTATTTTTAATTAAATAAGAAAAACTTATGAGGCGCTCCCAAGGGATAGCCCTGTTCCTTGGATCTCTTAAAGTAATGGCCATTGTTCCTAGATCCCCAAAAGTATTTTCTATAGTTCCCGAAAATTTACCACAGATGTTTTAAAGTAGACCTGTGAGCCTTGGATCCCTAAAGTAATGGACAATGTTCCCCAGATCCCTAAAAATAATTGGCCATGTTCCCCAGACCTCCGAATCCCCTTGGAGGGCCTCACCTTTTCTTTGGAAAATATGATAAAATTGTTTATGTACGTGTAATGTGAAACTGCATCTTTTGTAGGTCACGTGTATGCTATTTGTGACTGTGGTGGCGCATCTGGAGTGGGCACGTGTCCAGAGTGCAAGGCTGCTATTAGTGGAACCGGTCGTCGCTTGATTGCGGACAATGCGGTCGCACAGTACATGGACGGTGCACAGCACGCTGTCTTGTCTGAACAAACAAATCTAGAGAATAACGGTGTAATTAGTCCATTTCCCTACTCGAATTATCCGCCCCCGGAAGAACAATATTTCTCATGATAGTATACCCCACACCCTGAAAATTTACCCCTACCCCTATCTAACTCACCACTGATAAATGTTTACGACTGCTCACAGAAAAAATAGCAAGCACGTGTTATATGTAATAGTCAGTTTTCATTAAGTAAACATTTAACAATTAAGAAACCCAAAGGGAGCGACCGCATCACAACAATAAATCGTGTCATTAGTTTTCAGTTTTTAGCTCTGCTGGCCATAGGCCAGAAAGGCTTGTGTCATGATAAGTTGTCCGTCGTTCGTCGTCCTTTTTCTTGTAGACGCGATAGCACCTTCATTTTCCCACTGAATGTTAACCAAACTTGCTAAGCAGTTCTATAACCACAAGATCTCGGATGAGTTCTTGAACCAGCGTGATTTGTCGACAAATGCCCACGCTACAGGGTTTATAAGCTTATTTTAAGGAAAATTTATAAAAAAAGCACTTTCTCTAAAAGTTCAAAGCCTGGACTTTGGATATTTTACATGTAGTATTGCACGGAGGTCCCCAAAAACATTTTTTTGAAGTCGGGTCCCTACAGTCAAATTTGACGCCACCACAAGGGTCACTGTTTTACATAGAGTTGCAAAGGGCAAATGTTGCAGACGGGATAGCACCTTTATTTTCCATTGAATCTTAAGCAAACCTGCACAGCAGTTAAATAACTACAATAACTCAAATAAGTACTTGAACCAGCGATATTTGACCACAAATGCTTCCGCCACGGGCATATAAGCACATTTTAAGGGAAATTTTAAAACAACATTTTCTCTGAATGTTTACGGTTAGACCTTAGATATTTTAAATGTAACATTGCATTGAGGTTCCCTAAAATGATTGTTGAGGTCGGGTCCATAGGGTCAAATTTGGGGCCGCCACAGTGGTCACTGTTTTACATTAGGTTATATAGGGAAAATGTTGTAGACGCAATAACACCATAATTTTTCATTGAATCTTAACCAAACTTGCAAAGCAGCTATGTAACCACAAGATCATGGACGAGTTCTTTAACCAGCGTGATTCGACCGCATATACCCCTGCCACAGGGTTTACAATCACATTTTAAGAGAAATTTAAAAAATATATATTTTCTTAACTTTCACAGCCTGGACATTTGATATTTTACATGGAGCATTGCATGGTGATCTCCTTAAAGATTTGTTGAAGGGGAACTTACAAAAATTTTTTTCTCTGAAATGTTCATCTGTCCATATTTTTTTGCAAGTAGAGCGATTCAGGCTCTCTTGGGCATCTTGTTATCTATTCAAAGTCGAAAGTTCTCGACCAATTCCGTCATCCTTCAGTATTTGAAAAATCGGCGATCCGAATGATCAAGGACATGCTTATTTGTGTCGGTTTCGATGTAAGATCGAAATATATAAATATATTTAATCTTATGAACACGGAAAGTCGTAATCGGATACTTTTAATTGTTATATTAAAATAATTAATTATTTAGTCGTACATTTAATGACTCTTAAGAATTGGTTGAGTCACAGTTAGGGTTCTTTGAACATAATGTAATACCTTATGAAGTGAATATTCAGTAGTCCTATTTGAAATTTGATTGGTCAATATGTTTTGTATAAGAAAAATCCTTTATATCAAAATCAATCATGGATTGAAATACTTGTACTTTCCAATTAAAGTCGTTTATCAAAGACCGCCATTTAACAGAACAATAAATGTTGAACATATTTGGTTTTGAAATGGTTCAATTGAAATCGGAAACTGAATGAATAGCCAATCAAAATCGTCTATATGGAATTGATCTTCCTAGAGGTGGCTCGCATTTAAGTTGTGTTTTGAGATCTAGTGTAGTGGGCACCAGAACTATTTAGAAAGAAGAAAGTATTTTGCTAAGACCATTGATTCGTTCAAAAAGTTTTATATTATGTCTAGTAAATATCTCGTGAATACTCAAGTCGTATCTTACACCGAAACAAAGTTCCTTTTTATTCTATCTAATTTTTATTAAGCAATTATAACTTGAAATATATTAGGCCATATTGAATATCTTGTTTGTGTTGTTGTTTATTTAACAATGTTATTATTCAGTTAATGTTTAATTGAAAAACTAAAAGATAAAGTTCGAGTCATATGTGTTAATTACCATTGTCATTAATAACACATATTACTATTGGTGTCCTCATTGTATTAAACAGAACGTTTGTATATAAAATCTTCGAAAAATGAAAATAAAAAAAAACTTGTCAATATTGAAATTGTCTTTTCATTTTTTTTATTCATTCTTAAACCATTTAATATGCCAAGCGATGTATAGAACAAGGAAATACTTAGTACAAATTCGGCCGAGAATAAAAATCATTTTTATTTAGCGAAAATCCTATAAAGATTTTGATTGGTTGATCAAACAGTCGGACTACCTTGGATATTTCCATAGTATTTCAAAAAGAGTATCGTTTGAATGTATATTTCTATAGTCATTATTTTTATATTATTAGATATTTTCTATGACAAAGACCTTGAACAAGATAACTGCCATGACTTCCGTCTGAATAAATACTTTTAGATTTCATTATAACATAACCATTGCAGAAGTGTGTTTGTTTCAGCCAATCAGATCTTACTTCCAGATCCAAACGTCTGCACAACTTGCCAAGATGTTTGTCTTTTAAAAACGCAAGCGTCGCATATGATCAAGACTAAGTACTAGTATGTACATACGGCATTTTCAACACAGTCAATGTTGCAAATGGCGTGTTACTGGCGGAGCAAGTCTGAGCAACACTGCTATCCATGCAATCAAACTTTCTCACAAAAAAAAATTAAACCAATGCTTGTATTGATCAAATGCGTCATTTTCTTTTTTCCTGGAAGATAAACGTCTTGACAAGTTGTACAGAAGAAACGTTTGAACCTTGAAGTAAGACAGATTTGATTGGTTGCAACGGACACAGCACTGCAACGGTTATGCTTTAATACAATTTAAAATATTTATTCTTACCGAAGTCATTGCATTTATCTTGTACAAGATAATTGTCAGCAAATAGAAAATATCTAACAATAAATATGAATATAGAAATAAACATCTAGGTGTAACCCCACCATTGATTTTTGTTATTTATTCTATAGTAAATAATAAAAATTTGAAGGCTTGTCATTCATAGAGAATCCCAAATGAAAGAAGTGAAACCTACATTTTACTGTGTGTCAACCTCTGCACTATCAAAATATGATGAGAAAAGTAAGGGTCATGTGTCATATAAGAGATTTTTTTTTCTGCTCAGCGTGTACACTGGTGACAAAGTGAAAGTAGACTTCCGAAATCATGAATTCATACTTCAATTTCCAAGCATCAATTTTTTTTTCTAAATTCACAATTCAAACATGACAATGCTATCAAAATGTTCAAAATACACCAATAATGCCATTCAAATAAAAAAATGAGCATTAAATAAGGAAAATGCATTTTTAAAGAAGAAGATCTGAGGATTATTTATAACCGCCATTATGCGACTACCCCACGGAAGCACTTCCTTTTTGCAGTGGTGGTACTATGCCTCTAAACGATAGTCATTTGAAATACTATGGTATTATCCGAGGTAGTTCGATTGTTTGAATCAACCAATCAAATACTTGATCAGACTACCGTTACGTTTTTGTTCACGGACGAACCTTTCAAGGCGTTTGTCTTTGAGAAAAGGAAATGTCGCAGATGATCAACACTAGATCACCCACCTCCACACGAATCCCCACTCCCTCCCCACCCCACCAACAACTTCAGGCTCAACGATGTGAGTAGTCTTGATCATCTGCGATGCTTGCTTTTAGCTTTAGAAAGATTTCTGTTTATGAAATGATAAATGCAGTTAAGTCATTAAAAAGAAATAAGTCTGCACGTTCTGATTGTTTGATTTATGAATATTCCGTAGAAAGCATTGACAATTTAGCCTTTCATCTGTGTGGTATTTGTAATGCAATTCTAGATAGCGGCTTTTTCACTGATAAATGAACGGAATGAGACATAATACCATAACATAAGAAAGGCGATGAATGTGATGTAAATAATTATAGAGGAATCTAATAAGTTGTTTACCAAAAATTTCCCCCTCTATTCTATACAAACGGATTGTATCATACTGTGAAAAGAATAACATAGTTTCGGATTCTCAGTTTCGATTTAGGAAAGGAAAATCAACTACTGATGCTTTGTTTGTGTTATACACTATTGTAAAAAAAATATTTGAATCGAAACAAAAGGGTTTATTGTGTTTTGTATATTTTTAAAAGGCATTTGATAGTATTCATCGAAACGAATTATGGTTGAAATTATATCAGATAGGTATAAGTATATTGGTGGGAACATTTTAAAAACTATTAGAGATATGTATAATAACGTTAATTCTTACGTGCAGACTTGCAACAGTTGATTTTTTTAATATGCAGTAGGGTTACATGTACAAGGGAAGATAATGTCGCCAATAATGTTTTCACTGTATCTTGAAGATTTGGAGAAATTTTTACAGGATAGTGTTTTGTCTGGTTTGAAGATAGATGATATTGTATTAATACTTTTACTTTTTGCTGATGATATGGTTATTCTTGGTGACTCACTAGAAAACTAACAGAACAGCATAAATTTGTTAAATGCATACTGTTTAAATTGGGGTCTAGTAGTTAATGCACAAAAACTAAAGTTATGGTGTTTCGAAAGCATGGAAGAATATTGCCAAACGAATGTTTTACTTATAAAAGAGAAATCAGTTGGACGTTGTAAGTTATTTTAATTACTCAGGGACAGTTTTAAACTATACAGGAATGTTTGCTCTTAATCAAGAACATCTAGTGGGTAAAGCTTTAAAGGCATTGAATGTTCTGTTAATTTAATATTAACAGATTAAAGTAAAGCCGAAAATGTTTGCAAATTGTCTGATGCCTATGTAGGTTCGATTTTAGGATATGCTTCTGAAATTTGGGGATAAAGTAAATCAAAAGAAATTGAACGTATCCACTTAAAATTCTGCAAGTCTATTCTTTATCTTAGAACTAACACTACAGATGTTGGTGTTTATGGAGAATTAGCTAGAAACGTGTAAAAAAAGTAAAGCCTTATCAGACATATAAGTCCTTGCAAAGGTTTTAAATATTCATATAGGCATATTTTCCTTAACCAATATGTTAGCTTTGCTCTTTTATTTTCCACGAGCGTCTCCCATTCAAGGTTATAAAACTTAATACAACGAAGGAAAAAAAAATGCCATGACAACAATTCTCAGCGTACATCATCTCTGCAGTTATTGGATAAAAGCATAAAATTGCATTTCAGGGAATTGATTCAATAACTCAACATGCATTCGATAATCATTTTATTTGTAAAAAACGTTGAATATACAACAGTTAAAATAAAGTATATAAAGCTTGATAAAAAGCTTAATTATACAACTAGGTAAAGCTTAATAATACAACTAGTCGTAAAGCTTAATTATACAACTAGTCATAAAGCTTAATAATACAACTAGTCGTAAAGCTTAATTATACAACTAGTCATAACAAAATCAGAATTAAATGGTGTTCATGAGTCATTGGCTTAGCTACCTTAACGTACAACGTCCGAGCTTGCACACCTTTTTATATTTTTGCATCATTATACCTCCTGGAAATGTCCCCAGAACGCAGGAAATGCATCCTAAAATATATGCCAAGACCCAATCCTATTTCGGCAAAATTTCTTAAATCAATATGTTAGCTTTGCTCTTTTATTTTCCATGAGCGTCTCCCATTCAAGGTTATAAAATTGAAATACAACGAAGCAAAAAAATGCCATGACAACAATTCTCAGCGTACATCATCTCTGCAGTTATTGGATAATAGCATAAAAGTGCTTTTTATTCGATTCAATTATTCAACATTCATTCGATATTCATTTTATTTGAAAAAACGTTGAATATAATACAGTTAAAATTAAGTATATTGATTAATAAAAACTTGCTCTAAAGCTTAATAATACAACTAGTCGTAAAAAGCACAAACAAAATTGAGTTCATGAGTGACATTGGCGAACACAATGACGGAACTAAAGCACAAATAGCAACAAAATTGCATTAATGATACAACTAATAATAGAATAACGAAAGCTTTGGAATGGATGAAACATAAATGTCAAGTTAGTTACAATGTAAAGCAAGTAATTAAGTGACAACCACACTTAATGTAGCACAAGTAATTAAATGACAAAAACACTTAATATAATACAAATAATTAAATGACAAACACACTTAATATAATACAAATAATTAAATGACAAACACACTTAATATAATACAAATAATTAAATGACAAACACACTTAATGTAATACAAATTAGCAAATGACAAACATACCTAATGTAATACAAGTAATTAATTGACAAACACACTTAATATAATACAAATAATTAAATGGCAAACACACTTAATGTAATACAAATAATTAGTTGACAAACACACCTAATGTAGCACAAGTATTTAATTGACAAACACACTTAATATAATACAAATAATAAAATGACAAACACACTTAATGTAATACAAATTATTAATTGACAACCATACTTAATGTAACACAAATAATTTATTGACAAACACGCTTAATGTAACACAAACACACTTAATGTAACACAAGATATTAATTGACAAACACACTAAATGTAACACAAATAATTAATTGAGAAAAACACACTTAATGTAACACAAGTAATTAATTGACAAACACACTAAATGTAACACAAATAATTAATTGACAAACACACTTAATGTAACACAAGTAGTTAATTGACAAACACACTTACTTTGTGGTAAAATCCCAAGTTGATAAATATAATAACATGAATGAATCACATGTAATAAACTGGCAAATATATATACACGTTTAATGACTCCTTTACCAAAAGTATAGAAAATGATTGTGTTTTTTTCTTAATTAGGTCACTGGATAAGTTTTGCGTAGTTTCCACATCTTTGTTATTTAATAACTTATTGAGACTTATCCAGATTAAGTTTACGTCTGGTATTCATACGTCAGCTGAACTACCATCCACTGCATATTGTGTCAGATTTGTTTTAGACATACTTCAAATTTGTATGAAGACATACTTAAAATTTCATTTTACAAAACCTAAGTGTTAAATAACTGGTACATTATCCAGATATAAATCGAATGTTCGGCGCATTACTGTCCTATCTACATGTTAATAAATAAGGAAAATAGACCAGTGTTGTGGACTATCGAAATGTAACTTACACATGTTTCTATTATCCACAGAAAGTAAGCATTGATTTACCTAAATATGTTATATAAACGTCGACTTTTTCAGATATTGCGCAGATAGCAATCTGTTTATCTATTCCACATACGTTAATTTGAAAGCTGGTTTTATTAAACTTTGCAGCTGATCTACGTATCAAATTGGCAAATAGCAGTTGATTATGAACATTTTGAAACATTAAAATACAAATGCTATTTTCTTAGTCTATCCCAGAGCCTGGTATCTCCCGAATCAGGTCTATTAACCCCCAATGAGAAAGTAGGGAGTTCTATGCCTGTCCAACAATTCATAGCAATTGAAGGCTTACTAAACTGACGTCATTCAAACTTTCCGTTGAAGCAACTGACCAATCATCGTGCTCAAATTTAGCTGTCCAAACATTGTTAGTGAACGGACCAAATCGGGAGAGCTGGGTCCGTACCACAGACTAAATGATATTTTCTTGGATTGTTTTCTATCGTACCGGCATTTGGAATTTCATGTCACAAATGAAAAGATATTTGTAACAAGGAATGTCCTTCAAGCTTATACGAGAAAAGACATGCAGTAAACGGTCTGAATGAATATATAAAAAGCCGATTTCATATTGACAGCATGTAGATATATATGTTTAAAAATGGTGATAAGTGAAAATTTATAAATATGGCCGTGTGTGTACATTTGAGGTCAAATATCAAAATAAAGACGGTAAAGGCCTATGTATGTTATTCGAACAGGCATTGTCGGATAATCGGAGAAGCACTTTGTACTCGAAACTAATTAGATCATAAAAAATAATTCACGCAATACACAAATATATGACAGAAACAAACCAAAATAATGGTAATAACAGCAGTTTGGTAAAAAAAGACAAAAGGAGAGATAGAAATCGAAAAGATATGGCACAAAAGGTAAGGTTATCAAGATGATTCTACACGTAGTCAAGACATACATTCACCAAGTGCTGCAATTATCACAGTCAGCTTATACTATATACATAGATAGACATACGATTATGAAAATACATCGGTGTCCTTAACCCTATACTTCATATAGACACCTTTTGAACACCTCTAATATAGACGCATTTTGGACACCTCTAATATAGACGCCTTTGGACACCTCTAATATAGACGCCTTCGGACACCTCTAATATAGACGTCTTCGGACACCTCTAATATAGACGTCTTTAGACACCTCTAATATAGACGCCTTTGGACACCTCTAATATAGACGCCTTTGGACACCTCTAATATAGACGTCTTTGGACACCTCTAATATAGACGCCTTTAGACACCTCTAATATAGACGCCATTTGACACCTCTAATATAGAAGGCTTTTGAATTATTGGGTGAATAATGCTTATATTAACTGACAGAGTGGAAAACAGTGCAGGAAGTGTTCAGATTGCTCGTTACGAGCAATCTGAACTCTTCCTGCACTGTTTTCAAAGGCCTTCTGTGATTGGTGCGGGAAAACGCGTATCTATGGAATAAAGGGTTATACTATATACAAAGATAGAATATAACTATGAAAATATATCAGTGTCCTTAAACCAAATTGAACAGCTCGAAATACATTCCAGCACTGAATTAGTAAAGTATATCATAGATATCCATTGAAGCTATATATAATATCACACAATTATATCATTAAATCAGCCTGTTTTCTGAAATATTGCAATGTTTCATCTTTAACGTAGGTCTGTCACAGGCCCGATTCCGCAGGAACTAACACATAGAGTACCTTCTTTTTCACACAGGAGTGTTCAGGAACAATTTAAATTCATTTAAGACTATGGTCCCAACGATGTTTATATTGTATTTTCAAACGTTGTTTAATGAAAGACCTATTTTTTTTTGAAAATAGGAATTAATGCAAAGTTATAATTATAATAGTTTGTTATCGCTGTTCAAATTAAGATTACACACACTATATGTGTACACTTTGTATTTGTCTTAGTAACAATTCTGTACGGCGAATGTATGCCAATACAATTGATTTCACTTTAGTTCATTTCATAAGTCTTATGTTATGCTCTTTATCACTAAACGTTGAAATACTCAATTAAATGCTTTTTTATTTAATATTGCTTTTGTCTTTTTCTATAATACAGTTCGCAGTGTCAGGGTAGTCGCATTGACCTGTGCATGTTTCTGTTAGCATAAAATGCAATCCAGGATAACACCTCATTTCCACTGGGCCAGGCGTACATCTTACATACTTGGTACATTGGTATGGGTGCCTTAAGTGGCACCCATGTCTGCTAGCGCCATCACAGAACGTATCTAAATAGGAAAGAGAACCAGACGAATTATAGTTCTATTCATAATACTCTGAAGATAAAATAAGTTTTATCTAGCATGAGAAGTAGCATTACAGGTACACAGCCATTACGACATCATAAACATAACAAAGACACAGCCATTACGACATCATAAACATTACAGGGACACAGCCATTACGACATCATAAACATAACAGGGACACAGCCATGACAACATCATAAACATAACAAAGACACAGCCATTACGACATCATAAACATAACAGGGACACAGCCATTACAACATCATAAACATAACAGGGACACAGCCATTACAACATCATAAACATAACAATGACACGGCCATTACGACATCTTAAGCATAACAAAGACACCGCCATTACGACATCATAAACATAACAGGGACACAGACATTACAACATCATAAACATAACAGGGACACAGCCATGACAACATCATAAACATAACAGGGACACAGCCATTACAACATCATAAATATAACAAAGACACAGCCATTACATCATCAACATAACAATGACACGGCCATTACGGCATCATCAACATAACAGGGACACAGCCATTACGACATCATCAACATAACAGGGACACAGCCATTACGACATCATCAACATAACAGGAACACAGCCATCAACCTAACAAAAACACGGCCATTACGACATCATCAACATAACAATGACACGGCCATTACGACATCATCAACAAAACAAAGACACAGCCATTACGACATCATCAACATAACAGGGACACAGCCATTACAACAACATAAACATAACAAGGACACAGCCAATACGACATCATCAACATAACAAGGACATCCATTACGACATAATAAACATAACAAGGACACAGCCATTACGACATCATCAGCATAACAAAGACACAGCCATTACGACATCATCAACATAACAATGACACGGCCATTACGACATCATCAACATAACAAGGACACAGCCATTACGACATCATCAACATAACAGGGACACAGCCATTACAACATCATCAACATAACGGGGACACAGCCAGTACGACATCATCAACCTAATAATGACACGGCCATTACGACATCATCAACATAACAATGACACGGTCATTACGACATCATCAACATAACAATGACACATCCATTACGACATCATCAACATAACAAAGACACAGCCATTATGACATCATCAACATAACAGGGACACAGCCATTACAACATCATAAACATAACAGGGACACAGCCATTAAAACATCATAAACATAACAATGACACGGCCATTACGACATCATAAACATAACAAAGACACAGCCATTACGACATCATAAACATAACAGGGACACAGCCATTACAATATCATAAACATAACAGGGACATAGCCATGACAACATCATAAACATAACAAAGACACAGCCATTACGACATCATCAACATAACAATAACACATCCATTACGACATCATCAACATAACAAAGACACAGCCATTATGACATCATCAACATAACAGGGACACAGCCATTACAACATCATAAACATAACAGGGACACAGCCATTAAAACATCATAAACATAACAATGACACGGCCATTACGACATCATAAACATAACAAAGACACAGCCATTACGACATCATAAACATAACAGGGACACAGCCATTACAATATCATAAACATAACAGGGACACAGCCATGACAACATCATAAACATAACAAAGACACAGCCATTACGACATCATAAACATAACAGGGACACATCCATTACAACGTCATAAACATAACAAAGACACAGCCATTACGACATCATCAACATAACAATGACCCGGCCATTACGGCATCATAAACATAACAAGGACACAGCCATTACGACATCATCAACATAACAGGGACACAGCCATTACGACATCATCAACCTAACAATGACACGGCCATTACGACATCATCAACATAACAATGACATGGCCATTACGACATCATCAACATAACAAAGACACAGCCATTACGACATCATCAACATAACAGGGACACAGTCATTACAACAACATAAACATAACAAGGACACAGCCATTACGACATCATCAAAATAACAAGGACACAGCCATTACGACATATTAAACATAACAAGGACACAGCCATTACAACATCATCAACATAACAAAGACACAGCCATTACGACATCATAAACATAACAGGGACACAGCCATTACGACATAATACACATAACCAAAATGTAGAACGATCAAAAAAAGTATATCTACATAAGTGGCAATAGGGATCTTAGAATGGTTAGTTATAGGCTCTGATAGCTTAAACTTGGTTTATATATTGTATGTAACCTTGCTCTCCCCCCAGCCGTAACATCATAAAACGAGGCGATAGTTTGCTAGATTACTCTATAGTACTGATGGGATATCTTGGACATGTGTATAGTATCAAATACAAATATACATAAACTCGATGATTTTGCAAAAACTAAAGGTGCAAGAGCTTACTAATTAAGTGTATGACAACACGGAGATGAGGACAAAGTGCGAGTTTTATTTAAAATATGTGATTTTACTTAGGTTTCATTGTCTACCCACTGCAAATTTTGACAAAACATGAAGCAGTGTACTACATCTCCGAAAACAAAGGAAACAGATAAGTGTAAGTGAGAAGAAATGTCAGCTTATATGGACAGAGAACCAACATCCGGTATCCACAACTGTACGAGTCTGTGGCTAAGTTTTGAAATGATATATCTCTTCGTGAACACGTGACGTTTTGGTATATACTGTAGTCCATACATTGGGAACCTTCCCAAACAATTTTCAATTAAGACAGAATGCAGTGGTATCGTTCACGTTCAGTTGATCGAAGTGGTTGAAAAAGTAAATATAACGAAAGAAATCGATGCCGTATATAGTAATTATTTTCTGGGAGTATCTGTTCTCTGCAGAACATTGAGAAAGTTATAAAGGAATGTCTAATCTGAGGAGAGATGTATTTTTATACAATCAGATGTAAACGATTACAAAAGTCACGCGGAATGGCTACCTTGACTGATAATAGAAGTTTTGTTATATGCTCGTTACGTCCTATTCGAAACTTTTCAATTTAGGATCGTGCGAAGAACACCGAAGGTGAAAATGGTAAAAAATCTGAATTTTTTACCATATATGTAAAATCTATCCAATAATTAGAAAATTAAAAATGGGAAAATGACGATGGTCACATCGTCCATAAAACACGCCACAAATGTGAAACCGTTTTTAGTCGTGTAAATGAAAGCAAGTTTACCTGGTATTGGTTTCGTATAGAGTTCGATAGAAGTATGTTGTTTGCCGTCATCGTCAAGATATGTGCACTTGAAGTGTTTATCGTCTGCAATCGCTTTCAAATGGACGGACTTAATTTGACGCTTGCGTTTGATGTAATATCCGTCTGATGTTAGCGTTTTATAATTTTGAAAAGTGTCTGTTATTTCCTGTAATATCGTAATAAATGGCTGGATTATCAGAATTAGAGAAAAACAAACATTTTAAATTGCCCTAAGACTACTCTTTATCCAGTATTGTAACAAGTGAACGGGGGAAATCGTTAGAAAATGCTTTCAATGGCAATGACTGAATGTGTAGCCTGAAATACTTCAGTCATTCGTGTAATGTATTTTACCTGTTCCTTATTCCATCAATTTCGGCATTTTTTTTATGACTGAAGAAAAATAATAGTCTCTACAATGGACGCAGCTCTCCAAATCGGGTCCGTTACATAGCAACAGAATTTGAGCAAGTTTGAGCTCATTAGTTTGGTCAGATTGTTTTGGGAAAGTCGTATAATGTCACTATTTTTTAAGCGTTAATGGCTATAAATTGTGGGACAGGAATGGAATTTTTCTGCTCTTGCATTGGTAGGAAATATATCTGATTAAGGATAGACTAAGACAAATATATTCCCCTTTCCTCCCATAATTCTTCTTTGCACATGCTGTTAGAGGTCAAAGTTATGACATATAATGCCAAATAAGAACCACAACAGCAAAAACATAATCAATATTGATTCGTACAAAACGTATAATACAAAAAAAGCTACAGGAGTCACCGTTACAGAACAATGACAAAAAATCCATTGGATGGCTGTGACATGGTCTAAAGGTGCACACCAAAACATTACAAACTTGAACGGTAAAATATATGAAAAACAGAAAAAAACGATGATATACGCAAATGAACCCGATGACGTTGCAGATGTCAGAGTACATGTGTACAGTGTCTCCATCCGTATAAGACAAGACGGTGCTCACTGTAAGTATACAGTGACTACCTCCGTATAAGACAAGACGGAGATAAGAAAAAAGCATACAGTGTACCCATCCGTTTAAGACAAGAAGGAGGTAAGTACAAGTAAACGGTGTCTCTGTAACAAAATAGTTAGGTTGTTGTGGCCTTCTTTAGTAGTGTCAGCTAGTACGTGTCCAGTGTAGGGATATAGGCTATATTAAGGTCAGGTAGCGTGGAATTGTTAAAACGTATTGATAGATCTTTATGAGCAACGTTTTTAAGATATATTTACATTTTCATTCTTTCATTAAAGAATAAATCATTTTGAAGTTTAGTTCATCAAATTCCATTAAGTATTAAGAAAGTAAGAATAATAAAACGGATTTATTTGTCATAAAACTAATTTAGGTTTACATTGGCCTAATAGCGTTAAATACGCTTCGCACGACGTTTTAGGGTTTGTTGTTTCATGATTTACATGAAATTCACTAAGGTATGTGGACGATTTTGCTATAAATGCTGACTCTGTTATGAGAACAATGTCCAGTTAGCAGAATCATCTTTAGGTGTGGTTGTGACGAGAAAGATTGAGTTTGTTACTGTTTCAGTACATTACGGCATATGGGTATGTGAATTTTATATTATGTTATATTTAAATGTCTGATATATATTTTTTTGACATAATCAGATCTAAGTAAAGTTGTATAAATTGTTCATATCCAAGCCGATGGTAATGTATGTAATTTAATACACATCCACGGTATTGAGAAGCGTTTTGTTAGAATATAGGCCGAGGAATCTGAGAACGTATTTTGAGCTGTTGATATTGTGTTTACGATGAAGTATTGAGATTCACCATGTTAGAATTGACAGATATGTGTAATTAAATTTTGTTGATGCTTATTCTGATATTCACAAAGTGAATAGATACAGAATTGGTCTGTAATTTTTAATATTATGATGAGAAGTTATGTAGAGATATAATTGCTATGTTGAGATTGTGGGAGGGTATATGAGATGTTTAAACTGCCATGAAACTGCAGATAGTAAGAGTTGAATGAAATGTTATTGATAAATGTATCATGAAACTGTTAGATGGTAAAAATTAAATGAACTGTTATAATATGCTGATAAATCTAGCATGCAACTATAAGATGGTTAGAACTGAATGCACTGTTATCATATATTGATAAAAATACCATGAAGTTGATAGACGCTATGTCATAACATATTTGAGTAACTAGTAAATCTGAGTTTATATATATATTGAAGCCGTTTTTAGACGTAAGTGTGTAATGTGTCTGCTATGTTAACAACGTATAGACGTTACGGGAAGTCAGTTGGTGGAATTACAGTCGTAGTACAGCAACCCACACATTCGTCATGTGGACGACTTGACGTTCCTAACGTCGGAATACGATTGAAAGTCGGTATGGGGCGACGTAAAGCCATATACTCACTATAGAGTTCTAGGGGAGACAACCCAGTTATATAGCTACCGCCACAAGGAACGAGTGATGCTAAATCTACGATATCCGGACGCAGAAATTATACAGTGCATTTTTATAAACATTCGAATGATAGGAAATAGAACTGTGTGAAAATAAGAGTGTTAATACCACCAAAAGACTTTTTTTTAAACCAGCTGTGTTTTTTTTTTTTGTGTTGAGTAATTATCTTTAATTTGTATATATTGAATACTTGTATATTCTTAATTTTATTCATGTAAAATTAAAATTGTAAATTTTACTTTGTGTATGATTTTATTCTACCCTTGTGAGTTGTCGGCCCTTGGTCATTTTGCTACAATGGTGTCAGAAGTGGGATGTTGATTGCATTATGCATCAAAGACGACAACGAACTTGAGGTAGAATAATATAGAAATATTGTAAAGATTCCTCTTTAAAATGTTTATTTTTTCTTTCGTAAGTGAATTCTTCAAATAAGTTGATCTAAAATTGTTCATTGAACTTAATAAAGTATCTATTTTATTTTCGTTAAAATTAAATTGTTTGATATTTAATGAAATAGTTTATATTGCAGTCACGATAACCCCGGGAATGGTTATTGCTCAACTGTGACAGCGCTAAGTCAGTAAAATAAAGCGTCGATGTACCTGGGGTGAGTCTTAATTTTAGAAAATAATTACCCTTTGATGTGACACAGCATTGCTTGTGTAAGCGTTCCATTGTAAAGCACGGAACTGGGGGTATCAGACAGGCTGCGTACCTGTTAGGGGTGACTGAATTACATAGATTATTTTACCTTGTTTGTGCAGCTTTACATTTGATTTAAATTTTTGAGCTTACATTTTTGCTATTGGATTATTGAGTTTTTTAAGAGATTTTTTTATGATATTAGTAACACGTGAAAGATATAAAATAGTGAACTGAGCGGAGTTATACAGATATTATCAATAAGAGTCGGCAGTGAATGTATGTAAGATAAGTTGTATTTTTATCTAGTATTCGTGTTATAAGATCCGTGTATTACGAGGTGTGAATTGTATCGTGTACGTGTAATAATAATTACAATAGTGGATTAGAATAGTTCGCATAGAATGGTGGTAGTTTACGATATTTAATCGGAGTGTGTAACTTTATTAAAGTTGTTATTTACACACGCGTTGTGTAGGTAGTATGGTATTGCTAGCGAGTTATAAATAGACGCGTGCGGTTAAGTGTAATAGTGTTTGATATTGTACATTAGCTATTGTGTTTGTATTGTTGTTAACAAATTGTAGTATAAATTATATTATAGTAGGTCATCCACTATAATTAATCATGACGAGTATGAAAGAGTTAACCGAATTAGGAGAGAAGTATGGTTATGAAGGTAAGGAACTTCAGGCTTTCGTTAGAGAGGAACAAGCGAAGGAACGAGAACAGAGACAACGGGACCGGGAAGCAGAGTTGGAGAAGATGGAGCGACAGAAGGAGGTATTAGAGCGACAGAAGGAGGTAGATTCACAGAAATTAGAGCGACAGAGGGAAGTAGAACAGGAACAGAAACGGGAAGAATACCAACGAGTGGTTTAATTAGTTAGACTTCAACATCAACAAGCAATGGAGCTGGCGGAACAAGAAAAAAGGTAAGCCTTCAATTAAAGATACTAAAGTTAAAGGACCAAAGTTACCATGGTTTGATTAGGATAAGGACAACATGGATAGTTACATATCTAGATTTGAGAGATATGCAGAAGCGCAAGTGTGGAAAATGGAACAGTGGTCGTTACATCTCAGCGCGCTATTAAAAGGTAAAGCTTTAGATGTTTATTCAAGGTTACCAACTGAAGACTCTTTGGATTATGACAAATTGAAGTCAGCGTTATTAAAACAATTTGAACTCACGGAAGAAGGGTTCAGGAAGAAATTTCGATCGGCAAGACCTGAGATAGTTGAGACATTTGTTCAATATTTTAGGAGATCTAAAAATTACTTAGAACGATGGTTGGAATTAGGTTAGTATATAATAAAACATACGATAGTGTGATCGATTATTTATTACGAAATCAGTTACTGGCAATAAGCAATAGAGAGTTAGCCTTGTTTTTAAAATAAAAAAAATGTTCACGGTAGGTATGAGATGGCAACTCAAACAGATTTGTTTGCAGAAGCAAGAGGGGGATGTAGGAATGTAGTGACGAGTGACGGTAAGGCTAAAAATTGGTGGGATAAAGATTACAAAACAAGACTCCACACGAAGACCGTTTTGGAATCCGCCAAAGAGAGGTAAACATTTTTCCACTTAAAAATGTAGTTTTTGTAGTGGAAACCATAAATCGTCTTATTGTAGAGTGTGAATCGATACAGTGTTGCAACAGCCGATGATACGGCGGACAAGACAAATACGTTCGTTCCTAGAAACAATTACCACCAAGGTAACCGATTCAATAGGTTTAGAGGAAGAGGTAGGTATCGAGGGAGTGACCGAGGGGGAATATCAAGAACCGATAGCGCTTTGTGTGTGATGAGAGTTCAGAATAGTTAGGAGCTTGCACGCATATACATTGCCCAACTAAGGTAGGTTTTGTAAACGGGGAAAAAATCCGAGTGATGAGAGATACTGGTGCCACTTGTGTCGTGGTGAGGAAGAGATTTGTCAAAGACCACCAATTTTTAGTTCAGAGCAGATTTTGCAAGTATATTGATGGATCCGAACAGAGCTTTGAAGTAATCAAGATAGAAGTTAAGACACCGAATTACGAAGGTACTACAGAGGCATTATGTATGGAATCGCTACTGTATGATTTAGTTATAGGAAACATCGAAGGAGCAAAATATCCGGAACCGGAAGATGTGCTGAACGCCCTGCAGACTCGAGCCCAAGCACAACAGGAATCTAAGCCCTACAGGTGGTGGTTGCATGTACCAGGTAAGATCTTAGACATCTCACAAACAGAATTTATAACCCTACAAACGGAAGACGAGACATTGAGCAGGACGAGAGAAAGAGCAAAGGAATGAGAAGTTCGGAAGTGTAAAGGTGAAGGACAGGTAAGATATTTATTTAGAAGTAGCTTATTATATAGGGAGCACGAATGTCCAGAGAGGAAACGGACATAACAGTTAGTAGTTCCAAAGAAATGTCGTGAAGTCGTAATGAAGTTAGCTCATGAAGCGTTGATGGCAGGACATCTTGGGATACGCAAGACTAGTGACAGAGTGTTAGCAGATTTTATTGGCCAGGGGTCAATTCAGATATCACTAGGTATTGTAGATCGTGTGACATTTGTCAACGGACTATGGCAAAAGGTAAAGTACTGCGAGTGCCTTTAGGGCAAATGCCATTTATAGAAACCCCTTTTAAGCGAGTAGCTGTAGATTTGGTAGGACCAATAGAACCCATGACAGATAGGAAGAATAGATATATTTAAGTGATGGTAGATTATGCTACGAGATATCCCGAGGCCGTTGCTTTGCAGTATTGAAACTGAGAGAGTAGCAGAAGCATTGGTAGATATGTTTTATAAACTTGGAATCCCAGAAGAAATGTTGACGGATATGGGGTCGCAGTTCACGTCAAATATGATTGCTGAAGTAAGTAGGTTATTGTCATTACGTCAGTTAACCACTACACCGTACCACCCTATGTGTAACGGGTTAGTAGAAAAGTTCAATGGTACATTGAAACAGATGTTGAAACGTATGTGTAGTGAGCGACCCAAGGATTGGAATATGTACATTAATGCAACTTTATTTGCGTATAGAGAAGTACCTCAGGAGAGTTTGGGATTTTCACCATTTGAATTATTCTATGGTAGATCTGTAAGAGGACCGTTAAGTATATTGAAAGAGTTATGGTCAGGAGAAGTCAGTGATAGTGAGGTAAAGTCTACTTACCAGTATGTAGTAGATCTACGATGGCTCAAGAGTAAAGTTAGGAAAGGCTAAGTTAAGACAAACGAAGTATTATAACAAAAGAGCGAGGTCGAGAAAGTTTACAGAATGTATGAAGGTTCTAGTATTACTTCCAGTAAACAACAACAAATTCTTATTACATAGGAAAGGTCCATTTACTGTAGTGAAGGTTTTGAATGAGATGGATTACAGGATTGACATGAATGGTAAGGAAAAGGCATTTCATGCTAATATGTTGAAGTACAATGAAAGGGGAGTAGATGGTAGCAACGAAGGTAGAGATATATTGGCAGTTGTTTGTGCTACAGTAATAGAAAGTGAGGCGGGCAGGATTGTAGATGAATCAGAGGTGAAATGGATTGATGTAGATATACCATTAGGTTGTCCATCTGTAGGAGGCCAGGAAAGTGTAAAAGATGTTCATATATGCCAGGAGTTGTCTGGTGAACAGGAAAAGCAGGTAGATCATGTATTGAAGGAGGTCGCTGATGTTTTAACTGACATACCAGGAAAAACTTCATTCATTGAACATGATAGTAAGCTAAATACCAGTGAACTAGATAGATGTAAAGGGTATCCTAAAGCTTACCAGTCCTTAGCAACAGTAGATAAGGAAGTCAACACAATGTTAGAGTCAAGTCCTATAGTATTGATCAGAAAGAAAGATGGCAGTATGCAATTCTGCATTGATTATAGACAATTGAACAGGGTAACAGTGATTGAGAAGGATTATATTAGTGAGTATAGCAGATTATCTGAGTAGATTGTCGAATGAAGTCGGGGACGATTAGATTAGTGAGTATAGCAGAGACTGAGTAGTGTAATGTTAAAAGTAAGTTCAGTTCGTTATTTCAGAATTATGTTACTTTAATAATTGTACTGAATCGAGTGTTATTTAGATATAGTAAATAAGGTAAGAGAAGTCTATGTTTTAGAAGCTGTGTTATTTGTATATAGATAGATATATTTAATTAGGTAACTAGTAAATGTAAACTAGTAAAATGCTCATTAACCGAGGGAACCTACTTTGTGTGTATATTTTGTTAGCTGTAAAAGGTGTAATCACTTTTCTCCTTATGTGGGGGGCGTGTTGTAACAAAATAATTTGGTTGTGGCCTAATTTAGTAGTGTCAGCTAGTACGTGTCCATTGTAGGGATATTGGCTTTATTTAGGACAGGTAGCGTGGAATTGTTAAAACGTATTGATAGATCGATATGAGCAACGTTTTTAAGATATTTTTACATTTTCATTCTTTCATTAAAGAATAAATCATTTTGAAGTTTAGTTCATCAATTCCATTTAAGTATTAAGAAAGTGAAAATAATTAAACGGATTTATTTGTCATAAAACTAATTTAGGTTTGCATTGGCCTAATAGCGTAAAATCTGCATCGTACGACTTTTAAGGGTTTGTTTCATGATTTACACGAAATTCACTAAGGTATGTGGACGATTTTGCTATAAATGCTGACTCTGTTATGAGAACAATGTCCAGTTAGCAGAATCATCTTTAGGCGTGGTGGTGACGAGAAAGATTGAGTTTGTTACTGTTACAGTACATTACGGCATATGGGTATATGAATTTTATATTATGTTATATATAAATGTCTGATATATATTTTTTTGACATAATCAGATCTAAGTAAAGTTGTATAAATTGTTCATATCCAAACCGATGGTAATGTATGTAATATAATACACATCCACGGTATTGAGAAGCGTTTTGTTAGGATATAGGCCGAGGAATCTGAGAACGTATTTTGAGCTGTTGATATTGTGTTTACGATAAAGTATTGATATTCACCATGTTAGAATTGATTGATATGTGTATTTAAATTTTGTTGATGCTTATTCGATATTCCCGAAGTGAATAGATACAGAATTGGTCTGTTATTGTTAATATTATGATGAGAAGTTATGTAGAGATATAATTGCTATGTTGAGATTGTCGGAGGGTCGTATATGAGATGTTGTTTAAACTGCCATGAAACTGCAGATAGTAAGAGTTTGATGAAATGTTATCATAGATTGATAAATCTACCATGAAACTATAAGATGGTTAGAGATGAATGCACTGTTGTCATACATGTATATTGATAAAAAATACCGTGGAATTG
This sequence comes from Panopea generosa, assembly GCA_029582155.1. Taxonomy (NCBI): domain Eukaryota; kingdom Metazoa; phylum Mollusca; class Bivalvia; order Adapedonta; family Hiatellidae; genus Panopea; species Panopea generosa. Next base: position 26,478,260 of record CM055907.1, read on the forward strand.
ATAGATGGTAAATAATAGACGCCATGTCATTACATATTTGAGTAACTAGTAAATCTGAGTTTATATATATATTGTAGCCGTTTTGAGACGTAAGCGTGGATTGTGTCCGCTACGTTAACAACATATACACGTAACGGGAAGTCAATTGGTGGAAGTACAGTCGTAGGACAGCAACCCACATATTCGTCATATGGACGACTTGACGTTCCTAACGTCGGATTACGATTGAAAGTCAGTATGGGGCGACGGAAAGCCATATACTCGGTATAGAGTTCTAGGAGAGACAACCCAGTTATATAGCCACCGCCGCAAGGGACGAGTGATGCTAAATCTACGATATCCGGACGCGGAAAGTATACAGTGCATTTTTATGAACGTTCGAATGATAGAAACAGTTTAGATCGCGATGTAGGTTACGTACGTGTAAGAAAGAGTACTGTGTGTAAATAAGAGTGTTAATACCACCAAAAGACTTTTTTTAAACCAGCTGTGTTTTTTTTTTAATTGAGTAATTATCTTTAATTTGTATGTATTGTATACTTGTATATTCGTAATTTTATTAATGTAAAATTAAAATTGTAAATTTTACATTGTGTCGATTGTATCCTACCCTTATGAGTTGTCGGCCCTTGGTCATTTTGCTACAGTCCATCTGTATAAGACAAGACGGAGATACGTACAATTACAAGTAGACGGTGTCTCCATCCGTATAAGACAATACGGAGGTAATTACAAGTAGACAGTGTCTCCATCCGTATAGGACAAGACTGAGATAAGTACATGTATACAGTGTCTCCATCCGTATAAGACAAGACGGAGGTAAGTTCAAATAGACAGAGTCTCCATCCGTATAATACAAGGAGGTAAGTACAAATGTACAGTGTCTCCATCCTTATAAGACAAGACGGAGATACGAACAAATGTACAGTGTATCCATCCGTATAGGACAAGACGGAGATACGTGTAAGTGCACAGTGTCTCCATCCGTTATAAGACAATACGGAGATAAGTACAAGTAGACAGTGTCTCTATCCGTATAAGAAAAGACGGAGATAAATACCAGCGTACAGTGTCTCCATTAGTTTACATTTCATGTTCAGTTTAATGGCGTTGTTAACTTACTTCAAAAACTTTACTGTCCGCATCTTTGGTATATACTTTCAGTGTTGCGTTCTTTGAACATCCCACTTTTGCTGCACATTGGATTTCTCCATCTTTACCCATAACTAGGCCGCCTTTTTCATCGTGGTCGACAGTTATTTCAGGAATTTTCTGTTCGCCTGAAAATATTTTGTGATAAAAAATTCAGTTAAAACTTTTGAGTGAGCACTGAAATGGACCTGCCAAAGTCGTTGGATGAGCCTTAATTGATTAATCACTGAAACGACAATCCTACGTTTATGTTTGAAAACAATTAAACTACCATTTGTAATTAGCTTTTTTAACAATGCAATTATCCAGATGTATTTACATCTCTGTAAAACATAAGCTATATAATGGTATTCTGTTAAAATGTTTGATATACCGTCGTCGCTCTGTTGGTATCAAACGCTGATTGCTCGTATGGCGTTTTGCATATTATATATTTAACACACACTATTTCGGCGTTTTCTTACAACATGCAAGATTCAGGTCCGATTTTTTTTAAAAACAATATACTCAGTCAGCAGTCGTCCACAGATTCGAGATCGTATACATCACCCAAGCAGTCGTTCACAGACTAGGGATAGTATACATCACCCAATCAGTCAGCAGTCGTCCACAGACAAGGGATAGTATACATCACCCAATCAGTCAGCATTCGTCCACAGACAAGAGATCGTATACATCATCAAATCAGCCAGCAGCCGTTCACAGACTAGGGATCGTATCCATCACTCAATCAGTCAGCAGTTGTTCACAGACTAGGTTTCGTATTGATCACTTGCGAAATACCTAACAGTCAGAACAGTTAATCGAAATTGCCAAAGCACATGCTACTCATTAAGAGAATTTGAAGCTTCCCCCCACCCCATTCCTCCCTCGGCAAAGCTAGACAGTGGTCCTTTTTTTACCTGTTAATTCATTTCAGCTACTGAATATAAAGAGTGTGTGGATACATTCTTCTGCTGGTATAATGAGTGCGTGGATTTATTCTTCTACTGGTATAAAGAGTGTGTGGATATATTCTTATATTGGTATAAAGAGTGTGAGAATACATTCTTAATATATTGGTATAAAGCGTGTGTGGATATATTCTTATATTGGTATAAAGAGTTTGTGAATATATTCTTATGTTGTTATAAAAAAAGTGTGTGAATATATTCTTATACTGGTATAAATATTGTGTGTATATATTCTTATATTTGTGTAAAGAGAGTGAATATATTCTTATATTGTTATTAAAAGTGTGTGAATATATTCTGATATTGGTAAAAAGAGTGTGTGGATATATTCTTATATTTGTGAAAAGGGTGTGTGGATATATTACTATATTGATATAAAGAGTGAGAAGATATATTTGTACATTGGTATAGAGCGTGTGGATATAGTCTTATATTGGTAGAGAGAATGTGTGGGTATATTCTAATATTTTCATAAAAAGTGTGTGAATATATTCTCATATTGGTAAAAAGAGTGTGTAGATATATTCTTATATTGGTGAAAAGGGCATGTGGATTATATTCTTATATTGTTATCAAAAGTGTGTGAATATATTCTGATATTGGTGAAAAGTGTGCGTGGATATATTCCTATATTTGTATAAAGAGTGTGAAGATATATTCCTGTATTGGTTTAGAGCGTGTGGATATATTCTTATATTGGTAGAGAGAATGTGTGGGTATATTCTAATATTTTCATAAAAAGTGTGTGAATACATTCTCATATTGGTATAAAGAGTGTGTGGACATATTCTTATATTGGTGAAAAGGGTATGTGGATATACTCCTATATTGGTATAAAGAATGTGAAGATATATTCGTTTATTGGTATAGAGAGTGTGTGGATATAGTCTTATATTGGTATAAATAGTGTGAATATATATTCCTATATTGGTATAAAGAGTTTGAGGATATATTCCTATATTGGTATAAAGAATGTGTGGATATATTCCTATACTGGTATAAAGAGTGTGTGGATATATTCCTATACTGGTATAAAGAGTGTGTGGATATATTCTTATATTGGAATAAAGAGTGTGTAGATATATTCTTATATTGTAATAAAGAGTGTGTGGATATATTCTTATATTGAAATAAGAGAGAGTGTGGTTATATTCCTATATTGGTATAAAGAGTTTGTGAATATATTCCTTTATTGGAATAAAGAGTGTGTGGATATATTCCTATGTTGGTTTAAACAGTGTGTGGATGTATTCCTATATTGGTATAAAGAGTGTGAGGATATATTCCTATATTAGTACAAACAGTGTGTGGATATATTCAAATATTGATACAAAGAGTGAGGATATATTCCTATATTGGTACAAAGAGTGTGTGGATATATTCCTATATTGATACAAAGAGTGTGTGGATATATTCCTATATTGATACAAAGAGTTTGTGGATATATTCTTATATTGGTATCAAGAGTTTGTGAATATATCCCTATATTGGTATTAAGAGTGTGAGGATATATTCCTATGTTGGTATAAATAGTGCGTGGATTCTTATATTGGTATAAAGAGTGTGAGGATATATTCCTATATTGGTATAAAGAGTGTGAGGATATATTCTCATATTGGTATAAAGAGTGTGAGGATATATTCCTATATTGGTATAAAGAATGTGAGGATATATTCTCATACTGGTTTAAAGAGTGTGAGGATATATTCCTATATTGGTATAAACAGTGTGTGGATATATTTTTATATTTGTATAAAGAGTGTGAGGATATATTCCTATATTGGTTTAAAGAATGTGAGGATATATTCCTATATTTGTATAAAGAGTGTGAGGATATATTCCTATATTGGTAAAAAGAGTGTGAGGATATATTCTTATATTAGTATAAAGAGTGTGTGGATATATTCTTATATTCGTATACAGAGTGTGTGGATATATTCCTAAATTTGTATAAAGAGTGTGTGGATATATTCCCATATTGGTATAAAGAGCGTGTGGATATATTCCTATATTGGTATAAAGAATGTGTGGATATATTCCTATATTAGTATAAAGAGTGTGTGGATATATTCTTATATTCGTATACAGAGTGTCTGGATATATTCCTATATTAGTATAAAGAGTGTGTGGATATATTCCTATATTGGTATAAAGAGCGTGTGGATATATTCCTATATTGGTATAAAGAATGTGTGGATATATTCCTATATTAGTATAAAGAGTGTGTGGATATATTCTTATATTCGTATACAGAGTTTGTGGATATATTCTTATATTCGTATACAGAGTGTGTGGATATATTCCTAAATTTGTATAAAGAGTGTGTGGATATAATCCTATATTGGTATAAAGAGCGTGTGGATATATTCCTATATTGGTATAAAGAATGTGTGGATATATTCCTATATTAGTATAAAGAGTGTGAGGATATATTCTAATATTGGTATAAAGAGTGTGTGGATATATTCTTATATTCGTATACAGAGTGTGTGGATATATTCCTAAATTTGTATAAAGAGTGTGTGGATATATTCCTATATTAGTATAAAGAGTGTGAGGATATGTTCCTATATTGGTATAAAGAGTGTGAGGGTATATTCCTATAATGGTATAAAAAATGTGATGATATATTCTTATATTGGTATAAAGAGTGTGATGATATATTCTCATATTGGTATAAAGAGTGTGAGGATATATTCCCGTATTGGTATAAAGAGTTTGTGGATATATTGCTACAAAGAGTGTGTGGATATATTCCTATATTGATACAAAGAGTTTGAGGATATATTCTTATATTGATATAAAGAGTTTGAGGATATATTCCTATATTGGTATAAAGAGTGTGAGGATATATTCCTATATTGGTATAAATGTTCACTTACTTTCCACCCTTAAAATGGTTTTATAGGTCGTGTTGCCAATGGTTATAGTATACATGCCATCGTCGGTGCACAACATGCGAGTAAACTCCAGACTGACGCTAGTTTGTTCTGTATCTCTGACTTTGCTTACTTTCAATGTGATTCTATCAGATATTTGCGATATACCATTTTCTTTCTGTAATGTAAACATTGCATTGTATTTATACGTGTATTGAAAGGTATTTTTCTTTAATTTAGCTCTAAAAGATGTGAACATATCAAATCGTACACAATACAAGGTAATAATTAGAAAACCGCACGTACCAAGACATCACTGATGCTGACATTGGAAACAATGGTCTTATTCCCAAACCCTATATGTATCTGTGAACTCTCCTGCGCATCGTCCTTGACTTTGCAAACTATTTTGTTTCGCAAACCAATATTTGCCAATACCTCGCATGGACAAAATGACATCCCAGCTGAAAAAATACAATGTAATATTAAACACAATTTGTTTAGTTATATATGTACTAAATTTGAAGATTAGTTTTATTTATATGTTAGTAATTTCACCGATAAGAGCAAGAGGTTTCATTTTAAACTTATTTGTTTTGCTTCGATTGTAAAACAAGTTCTTAAAACTTAGGAAAATCACGTTCGAAGTCGTCCTGGGTATAATCAGTACCAAGCATATGCGGAAAATGTGTCATGTTCAAGGACACCCCACATAGCCGTGGCGGTGGATCGAACCCACGGCCCTTCTATCGTGTATTCGGTGCTCTACCACTTGACCACGCGCTCCAAAAGTATAGTATCAAACATTATTAGAGAGTAAACTTACGTTTTATTTGAACTTCCGCGTTGTATGACGCGAAACTTGTTCCGTCTGTGACGTTTACACGATACGTTCCTTGGGTTTCACAGGTGACACTTATGAACTCTATAGCGATACGCGTGTCACCAGATTCATCTTTTAAAAGTGTTACTGTCATCTTGTCCTCATGAGTAACCTGTAGAAAACGTAAAAAACAATGAAATGTATTTAATATTAGTTCTCTTAATTTCCTATATATGTAAAGAGACAGCGAACATCATAAAAATAAAATAAAATAGCTGTAAAGGCAACATTTAGCATTTGTAATACATAACAATATAGCCGGATTATTTGAAAGTAGATGTACGTAATCAGTTACGTAATAAACATTATTTCAAATAAGATAAAAATCTGTTAACACTTTTTTGGTGATGTCAATCTTTGGTTTACATAATAGTCATGGATTTATTAGTTGAACTTTATTCATTGCAATATAAAGATGTAAGTCCGCCATTATTTTTCCTTTTTATTTTTCTATAATGAATAAAACATGTTTTATGGCTTTAAAATATATATGCATATAAATTTTGTATATTTATATTTCATCATATTGTTGAATCAAAAAACAAACATTTAATTAATTTCAAAGCAAAACAATAAGAAAAAATCAGTTCATTTTCCATCACATAAATAAACTAAGCCAATTATGTAATAATATATATATATAATGAAAGGTTATTACCATCATTATATTTTGAAGACATCGCGGTAGCTTTCATGTATTTTGATATTGAAACAACTATGGAACTTACCGTATGTTCATCGTCGTCACCAAATGTAATATTTGTTTGGCTTATTACATCGTTTGCATTTCCTTGGCTTATTTCCAGTGCTAGTGGCGGGATCATTGCCACAACGCATGTAAAGTTGGTGCTTGATTTAAGCTCCACACTACGCATTCCGTCACATGGGGAAGCTTTTTGTTGTTCTTAAAATAGAAATCAAAATGCAAGCAAATCATATATCATTTTATGGGTGTGTGTTTTTTTTACATTGTTTATTATTGTTTTAATGTTTTAATATATTTTTGTTTCAGATGTTCAACAATAATAAAATATGTGTCCACGAAGAGTCGTAGTATTCCAAGCAAACAGTCGCCATGACAACATATACATAATCAATGTTCAACATTAATAAAATATGTGTCCACGAACAGTCGTAGTATCCCAAGCAAAAAGTCGCCATGACAACATATACATAACCAATGTTCAACATTAATAAAATATGTGTCCACTAACAGTCGTAGTATCCATAGCAAAAAGTCGCCATGACAACATATACATAATCAATGTTCAACATTAATAAAATATGTGTCCACAAAGAGTCGTAGTATTCCAAGCAAACAGTCGCCATGACAACATATACATAATCAATGTTCAACATTAATAAAATATGTGTCCACGAAGAGTCGTAGTATTCCAAGCAAACAGTCGCCATGACAACATATACATAATCAATGTTCAACATTAATAAAATATGTGTTCACGAAGAGTCGTAGTATTCCAAGCAAACAGTCGCCATGACAACATATACATAATCAATGTTCAACATTAATAAAATATGTGTCCACGAAGAGTCGTAGTATTCCAAGCAAACAGTCGCCATGACAACATATACATAATCAATGTTCAACATTAATAAATATGAGTCCACAAAGAGTCGTAGTATTCCAAGCAAACAGTCGCCATGACAACATATACATAATCAATGTTCAACATTAATAAAATATGTGTCCGCCGAGAGTCGTAGAATTCCAAGCAAACATTCGCCATGACAACATATACATAATCAATGTTGAACATTAATAAAATACGTGTCCACGAAGAGTCGTGGTATTCCAAGCAAACAGTCGCCATGATAACATATACATAATCAATATGCAAACTAATCATGGTAAGTACAAGACAAGGGTCACCGCCTTGGAAGTAGCCAATCGCCGTTGCAAACAGCGTTAAATGTACTTGCAGAAGGACGGTGGTTCTACTCGGATACATTCTTAGGTCTTCCTCCACAAATTAAACTGGATATGCCATATATAACCTGAAATGTGCTGAAAATGGCATTAAACCATACAGTATAAAAAATAGCATGCATGTGAATGTTCAGTAAAATGTCTAATTCATCGGTGAAATGTTGCATTTTCATTTGTGTTTGAAAACCTAATTTTGTTTATTGTAATTATTTCTAATTTTCTAAACTACAAAACATTGCACAAGTGATTTAGATATATAACCGCGTTTCTAAATAAAATAGTTCTTTTTGAGACGTTATTCGGTCAACATTTCCTATGAAAAAAAATTGTCACCAATAGCACTCGCCAATAAAAAAACAAAACAAAAAAAAAACAAAAAAAAAACGAAAAACGCATTTAAGTTTATCAACACAATTTTGAAACGAATACATACATTTATATTAAATATATTATATTTCTAACAAAAATGTTTTAAAATATCAATGGATCCTTCATCCTGATATGAAATAGATTTAAGTCACATATGTGAGTTTGTCATATGTCTCCTACGAAGTAGCTGTTGTCGTACCTAAGAGTTTGTGCTCCTAATATTTATATTTCATCCGATGTGTGTTTTTTAATCATAATATGTAAGATGGTTTGTTTTACATTCTATGTAGTTTATCACAGGTACTACTGGCTTTTAGTCCTGCCAGACAGTTAAAATCTGAGCAAAATAAAAGCGTTTATTGTTAAAAAATATCGTTAGCACTTATGTGGAGTTTATATCGTGTGACAGTACTACTATAAGCTACTTGCGTCAGATGTTACTGATCCTATCATCTGGAACACCTTGCAAGTAGATGTTTCGTGGTTATTTTAAAGAATGTTGGTTGGAATGGATCCTGCCAAGATAATTTATACAGCAAATGTAGTGGATTACTAGAACGGACCCAGCTATCCCGATTGGGTCCGTTAAATAGCAGCATATTTGAGCACATTGATTGGTCAATTACTTCAGGGACAGTTTAAATGACGACAAAGTAAGCGTTCAGTTGCTATGATTGGACCTTACGCGATAACGACTATCTCTCCGCCCACTGGCCACGTGACTTTATGTATCCAAGTAAATACAATGTAGTGTTTTCTTAGACACAGTTTGTTTGTCTTAGGAAAATTCCGACGTATCAACCAATATCGATCGCTGATTGGATAATCGGCTTGTTTGATTGACATCCCGCGTCAGGTCAACTGTGAGATGTTTTCATAGACCTGATTCGGGAGATAGCAGGTTCTGTATACAGACCAATCGGGATAAATAGGCCTGATTCGGGAGATATCAGGTTCTATATACAGACTAATCGGGATAAATAGGCCTGATTCGGGAGATATCAGGTTCTATATACAGACTAATCGGGATAAATAGGCCTGATTCGGGAGATATCAGGTTCTATATACAGACTAATCGGGATAAATAGACCTGATTTGGGAGATATCAGGTTCTATATACAGACTAATCGGTATAAATAGACCTGATTTGGGAGATATCAGGTTCTATATACAGACTAATCGGGATAAATAGGCCTGATTCGGGAGATATCAGGTTCTATATACAGACTAATCGGGATAAATAGGCCTGATTCGGGAGATATCAGGTTCTATATACAGACTAATCGGGATAAATAGACCTGATTCGGGAGATATCAGGTTTTATATTCAGACTAATAGGGATAAATAGGCCTGATTCGGGAGATATCAGGTTCTGTATACAGACTAATCGGGATAAATAGACCTGATTCGGGAGATAGCAGGTTCTGTATACAGACTAATCGGGATAAATAGGCCTGATTCGGGAGATAGCAGGTTCTGTATACAGACTAATCGGGATAAATAGGCCTGATTCGGGAGATAGCAGGTTCTGTATACAGACTAATCGGGATAAATAGACCTGATTCGGGAGATATCAGGTTCTGTATACAGACTAATCGGGATAAATAGGCCTGATTCGGGAGATAGCAGGTTCTGTATACAGACTAATCGGGATAAATAGACCTGATTCGGGAGATAGCAGGTTCTGTATACAGACTAATCGGGATAAATAGACCTGATTCGGGAGATAGCAGGTTCTGTATACAGACTAATCGGGATAAATAGGCCTGATTCGGGAGATAGCAGGTTCTGTATACAGACTAATCGGGATAAATAGACCTGATTCGGGAGATAGCAGGTTCTGTATACAGACTAATCGGGATAAATAGGCCTGATTCGGGAGATAGCAGGTTCTGTATACAGACTAATCGGGATAAATAGACCTGATTCGGGAGATAGCAGGTTCTGTATACAGACTAATCGGGATAAATAGGCCTGATTCGGGAGATAGCAGGTTCTGTATACAGACTAATCGGGATAAATAGACCTGATTCGGGAGATAGCAGGTTCTGTATACAGACTAATCGGGATAAATAGGCCTGATTCGGGAGATAGCAGGTTCTGTATACAGACTAATCGGGATAAATAGACCTGATTCGGGAGATAGCAGGTTCTGTATACAGACTAATCGGGATAAATAGGCCTGATTCGGGAGATAGCAGGTTCTGTATACAGACTAATCGGGATAAATAGGCCTGATTCGGGAGATAGCAGGTTCTGTATACAGACTAATCGGGATAAATAGGCCTGATTCGGGAGATAGCAGGTTCTGTATACAGACTAATCGGGATAAATAGACCTGATTCGGGAGATAGCAGGTTCTGTATACAGACTAATCGGGATAAATAGGCCTGATTCGGGAGATAGCAGGTTCTGTATACAGACTAATAGGGATAAATAGGCCTGATTCGGGAGATAGCAGGTTCTGTATACAGACTAATAGGGATAAATAGGCCTGATTCGGGAGATAGCAGGTTCTGTATACAGACTAATCGGGATAAATAGACCTGATTCGGGAGATATCAGGTTCTGTATACAGACTAATCGGGATAAATAGGCCTGATTCGGGAGATATCAGGTTCTGTATACAGAATAATCGGGATAAATAGGCCTGATTTGGGAGATATCAGGTTATATATACAGACTAATCGGGATAAATAGGCCTGATTCGGGAGATATCAGGTTCTATATACAGACTAATCGGGATAAATAGGCCTGATTCGGGAGATATCAGGTTCTATATACAGACTAATCGGGATAAATAGGCCTGATTCGGGAGATATCAGGTTCTATATACAGACTAATTGGGATAAATAGGCCTGATTCGGGAGATATGAGGTTCTATATACAGACTAATCGGGATAAATAGGCCTGATTCGGGAGATATCAGGTTCTATATACAGACTAATCGGGATAAATAGACCTGATTCGGGAGATATCAGGTTCTATATACAGACTAATCGGGATAAATATACCTTATTCGGGAGATAGCAGGTTCTATATTCAGACTAATAGGGATAAATAGACCTGATTCGGGAGATATCAGGTTCTATATACAGACTAATCGGGATAAATAGGCCTGATTCGGGAGATATCAGGTTCTATATACAGACTAATCGGGATAAATAGGCCTGATTCGGGAGATATCAGGTTCTATATACAGACTAATCGGGATAAATAGGCCTGATTCGGGAGATATCAGGTTCTGTATACAGACTAATCGGGATAAATAGGCCTGATTTGGGAGATATCAGGTTATATATACAGACTAATCGGGATAAATAGGCCTGATTCGGGAGATATCAGGTTCTATATACAGACTAATCGGGATAAATAGGCCTGATTCGGGAGATATCAGGTTCTATATACAGACTAATCGGGATAAATAGGCCTGATTCGGGAGATATCAGGTTCTATATACAGACTAATTGGGATAAATAGACCTGATTTGGGAGATATCAGGTTCTATATACAGACTAATCGGGATAAATAGGCCTGATTCGGGAGATATCAGGTTCTATATAGAGACTAATCGGATTATTAATATCATGATTTATATATTAAAAATACACAATTATAGATAATTTACCTGTTGCCGACGCATTGCACAAACCTGCAATATACAAGAACATATTTAAATTATTGAAAAGGCACATAATTATACACGTTTATTTATAGCAGAGACATAAAAACAATTAACTCACTGTTTATAGTATATCTGTAAATATGTGGTATACTATAAACAACTATTAGATAACGAACAGCATTGTTCAATTCCCCACCGCATGCATATTCTCTGCTCTATGTTCAATACGGTATTATCTGATTTTTTTTTTTTTTAAATGAAAATTAGTGGATAAAGTTTAATCTGATGACCGTCATATACAGATGAAAAATAACACCCAATTAATTTTGAAGATATCCCACTGTACTCGTGTACCTGTTATTTAATAGTACTCCTGATAACGTCTGCTACCAAAACTGATATTTTGGTCGTATTAGTAGATGACCATCATTGGAGTGCTGCTGGAGAACAAAAAAAGCCTATTTTTTATTATTTTTCGATGACACCTATATCATAATTACTGGATTTGATCAGTTAAAGTACTTGTGATATATATCTTAATTATGTTACTTAGTTATATGAACATTCGATAAAATCTTCAGGATCTCTTACCTAGCCTACAGGTAAAGCGTGCATACACCAAACCAGCTGCGAGGACGAAAAGGAGAACCGTGACGCAGCTTATTATAATTATTAAACATCGTCGTCTGGTTTTATTCTCTGCTGCGGGCGTGTCGTCTGTCGGTATTTTGGGCAATTTGCGAAGTCTGTTACTTGGCTATAATCAATAACACGAGTTGTCAATTTGATAATTACGCGCCAAATGATAATTTATCTTCTCAATTAAATAAAATAGTTTTTTTTAAATTATAAATGTATATCACATACCACAGTATTAGGTCATAGGGTAGGATGGGAGTGGGTAGATGTTGGAGATAATCACACGGAATATGTGGATTGTTTTAAAAGTTACTCTAGTTTATCGTTTAAAGATTTATTATAATATACTTTGTTTTCTTTATCTTATTTTGACGTAACGCATGGTCCAGTGTTAAAGCATCGAACCTATGGTCGGAGAGTCGTGTGTTCGATCCTCCGCCAGGCTATTTGTGCCAATGCTTAGTACTGGTTATACCCAGAAAGACCTCCAGCGTGATTTGCATAAATTGTAAGAACTTGTTACACATTCGAAGTAAAATAGATGTTTAAACCATTTTATTTTAATCAGGAATGAAAATGAATAACTGAAAAGCTTGAAAGTATAAATAAAAAATATGGACAATGCAACACATATTTTAATATAGATATGAACTTATATCACACCTGTGCCTTGATGTCGTCTGATGAAGAAAACGGTAAGTAAAACAGGTTAATTTATATAATTCAGAAATATCAACAAAATAACAACAAAAACTTGAATTCATGATGCCTTCAATTATTTACTTTCGTTTGCACATTTTATATAGGAATGCAATGCTATGATAACACGATGACACAATGGTGATGGCACGACTGTACGATAGCACAATAGTGATGTTACGGTGGCACGGTGGTGATGGGGCGATGGCACGATGATGAAGACGTGAAGTGGAGCAATGCCACCACAGCACAGTGGTGATGGTACCATGTGGCGATGGCTACATCGCGTCTTCGTCATCATGGTGTCGTGTCGTCGGTACATCACCGTGTTATCGTGTCATCGCGTGTGTCTGATTTGTTTTGTTTTTTCCTTAGCTTACATCCATTAGATATGTAACGATTTTAAACAAAACAAAAGCAATTTATAGAAAATATCTTACCAAAACGTTTTGACTTCGTATGTAGTCATACGCGCTATAACTCTGAAATTGAAACAAGTATGTGAACTAGCAATTAACTCATTGAAAATAAAATATTGTTGAGTTTCATTTGCAAATAATATTTACAAACATTAAAAGCGTATGTATTATATTTTATAACTATAGATACTGTTGTACCTGTAAGAGGACACTAATGCGTCTTGTATTATGTTGTATGATGTCTCGGGTAAGAGTGAGGTCGGGTATACCAGGTTTAAGCTCCCAAATTGCATATTTTACTACTGGACGCTTCATGGCGGTGACCCAAACTTTCATTTATTCCTTATGTATATGTAGAGAATACCATGTTAGTAGGGCCTACCTAATAAACGGACAGTTACCAGGCACTTATATTGTTTTTTATTTATAATGTCATTTTTTCTGTAGTTTAATTAATTAATATCTATTTAAAAGAGTAACAGTTGATTTTATGTGCAGCAAACAAATGCATATATGTACACTTGCGCCAGAAAATAGTTCCTAGTTGTAGTGATGAGATTTAAACAAAACAAGTGTAGTTTTTGTAAACTGTTTTACTATGTTATAATAAGGTTTTAAACCATCTATCAATTGACATAATTTACAGTTTACCATCAGTAGGAAAGTGTTTATATACATAGATTTAACACAACGCAAAAACAATGACGTCATCATTCTGTATGTTGCTGCAAGATAAACATTCCCGGTCGATAAGATATCAATATTAGACACGTGTTCTACGGGGTGTTAACGTAATGCTTAAACAATGACGTCATCATTTTGTATGTTGCTGCAAGATAAACATTACATGTGGATTAAATATCAACATTAGACACGTGTTCTACGGGGTGTTAACACAACGCAAAAACAATGACGTCATCATTTTGTATGTTGCTGCAAGATAAACATTACATGTGGATAAAATATCAACATTAGACACGTGTTCTACGGGATGTTAACACAACGCAAAAACAATGACGTCATCATTTTGTATGTTGCTGCAAGATAAACATTCCATGTGGATAAAATATCAACATTAGACAAGTGTTCTACGGGATGTTAACACAACGCAAAAACAATGACGTCATCATTTTGTATTTTGACAAAGTAAACGTTCATCTTACCCCCCGCTTCATTATGTAGAATAATGCATAATGATATGACTAAGAGTGTTATAAGTAATCTGTATATTAAGTGTGTACATATGGTGTCCTTTGAATGTTATGTAATAGTTAGTGTTCAATAAGTAAAAATCCAAAGGGAGCGACCGCACTGACTTAGTGTTAAACTGCATTTGACTGACAGTTTATGCAACTCTGGGCGGAGCTACGTACGATGAAAGCTGAGATAATTAATGTCTGCTAAGGCCGTTTCTAAGCACAGCTCGTGCGGCTTTTTAGTTTGTACACGACTCGTTCAGCATTGAATCAAGGCGGAGTCTGTTCAACGTCATTCACACATGTGCAGAGACGACGAACTTCGTGTTAAAGAAGAACGAACATAATAATTAAATTATTTTGTAGGCTGTTTAACAGATAAGAGCGATACAATTTTGAAAATTGAAGCGATTCCATTGGTTGTCAAATGACGTTAAACAATTATGGTTATTTCTTTCTCATATTAGGAAAAAAACTATCATAAGAAATGTTTTTGTCGTCATTTCTGCCGATTCTAGTAAGGTAACTTCATTTAAACGGTATTAAACTATTCGCTAATTTCGATGTTAAATGATGAATCAATAATGTTTTAAAACGTGGTTTCAGTCAAGACACCGATATCAAAAACGAGGCAGACTGACCTTAGTTTTTCGTCTTTCGATATTTCAATGTTAACTCGGGCAAACACGACGGCGCCAGTGAGAGTTTTAAATTGAATATCGAAAGATCGGGCAAAAGTCAGCCTGATTTAGTGATGAACTTTGTTAATTGATTAAAAACGATCATAATTTTCAAAGATAAAGCCTGCAATACGCGTACTTTCCAAACAGGAACATTGTTATTCATATATCACCGCTGATTCAACTGGCAAAGTTATCAATTATTTGCGGAGATGTGTGTATGGGTATTGGTTATCATTCCAGGATGCCAGGAAAGAGTGGCGAGGTTAACTGATTGTTTATTAGCCTTCGATGGCATAAAAACTAATTAAAGGACACCGATTTTTTTAAAGCAAATACCGCTTATCCATATTACAGCCCTTTTGTTTATAAACAGTTTCAGTTTCAGTTTTATTGGCATAACGATAATACACAATTGCCTATGGTCATTTACAAA